>JBAMMX010000012.1:2509199-2634199 GCA_037126225.1 Dillenia turbinata | reverse complement strand
AATAAGTTTTTGTACAAAATTTTGTGATAATTAAAGAATATGATCAGTATGATAAAAAAAAATATTCGATTATTTTTTTTATGATTAATAATTATATATTTGATTATTTTATATTTTTATTATAAAATATTGCTATTATATTATTTTCATATAATAACTAATATTTACATAAAAATTCTCATATTTTTTATATTTACACATTTCTATACATTTCTATTTTCTTTATTCTTATAAAATATCATTTTTTTTCATGTTGTTTCTTATCTGTTTTCTTTTCCGTGCAGCCTAGTATGGTGTAATAATTTTAGTAGAAATTTTTTTTTGTATAAATAGTAGATTTAGGCTGAATCACTTCCTTACCCAAGATATAATCATTTTATTATTTGTTTTCTCTTTTCTGTAGATTTATGAGTAATAAATAAGAGAGAGTCAATCTGGTTTAGTGAAAATCTGCTTCCTTATAAAATAATTCTATTTTTTTTTCCTTTAATGTTATGATTTTTTTTTTTTTTTGGTGGGGGAAGAGAATTATTGAATTTTTTTTTTTTTTTCTGTGTGATACTTTTCCTTGTAATTCTATTAGATGTTGTATTTGTTTTTTGGTGCATTTAGTGAAAGGATTCACAAGAGCTATATATTTCCATCAGAGAATATGCAAGGGAAATTTCAGACAAACCTTCTTCTACTGTTGATTAACTCCTAACCATAACCTGAAATTTCCTGCTCTCAAAATAGGCTACATTGGGGACTGTCTATAGCAGTCCCTTCCATCAAGGAACTAACACCCTACCTAATACTTGAGTCGATAATAATTGACTCTTTTACCTAACAAATGAATTGTAGCTATTGTGTGCCCTATGACATACAGAAATTTTTTAATACTAACATTTATTATTTTCAAAATTTGTTAATATGTTAAATTAATTAATATTTATATACAAATTTTTATATTTTTATATTTATATATTTTTCTATATTTAATGAATTATTTGCTTATTTAATTGTAATTTTATCTTTTATATTATTTTTTTATAATTAATAATTACATATTTGATAAATTACATTGTTATTATAAAAAATGACAATTTCATTATTTTCATAAATAATTAATATTTACATATGTTAAGGAAATTGTTATTGAACCTTTTGGTTTTAATAATAACAAAATCTTTCATATTGTTTTGATATTTTTATTAAGTGTGCAAACCAAAACTCTTTTGAAAATTTTCATAAAAGTTGTTTAGAAATGATATAGAGATTAGTATATAAATGCCATAGAATATGGCGGCTTTCTTTGTGAAGTCAAAAGTGAGATAACTTAGAGATGTCGTAGAAGTTGTTGTAGAAACAACCTAAAACCTATTGCAAAAGCACAGAGTCTGTTGTAAGGCAAAGAGAAGGTAGAAGGTCCACAGAGGCAAGTTATTCCAATTTATAAAAATTGTTATAGAAGCAAAAAATCTTTTCCTAAATCGATGGCCTAGTTTAGCAAATTAAGTGTAGATTAAGTATTATACTTAATTTAAAAAACATGACTAGATATATATTTCAATGATTCAACAATTGAGAATCAAATTTCAAAGATTTTATTAAAGTAGAAATTTTAAATTCCAGAAAGATAGGCAGTTCTTCAAGAAGGATGGGCTGATCATTTGCACATGTTCAGACTCCTATATCTTCTTCAGCGATCAAATATTTTCAAATTCAGAAATTACATAATAAAGAACGTGTGAAAAATTACAAATTCAAATCTTTATAGTAGTAAAAACCTCAATGATAAGATGGAGAAAACTATATGAGAAGTTAGCTAGTCATTCTATTTTTTCAGTAGAAATTCTATCTAAAAGCTGATTTTCAGGGTGCATTTTGACTTCTTTTCTTTTTCTTTTTTTTTTTTTTTTGCAATTTTTAACAACTAAATAAATTTAAATCAAAATTTATAGTAATCAAGAGGGAATTTCAAACTTTAAATCTGATTTACAAAAATTGAAATTTTTCAAGAAATCAGGAGAGATTTCAGAGCTATTAAGACATTAACAAAAAAGGTTACTGACTTTTGCTAATAACTTAATGGATTTACAGTAGAGTTTGGAAGTTGAAAAATTTAATTTAAAGGGGCACGTACATCAGGTTTGAAGTAACAATACAAAGTAGTTTTACAAACAAATTCAATGAAGAAAACTCTGCCTTTGAAAATTTTAAATCTATCTGAAAGTATTTGAGTTGTATTGTATTATGTACTGAGTTTTATGAGGTAGTTTTGTGAGAGTTGAGAGTTTATCACTGTTGGACAAAGGTATCCTCAGGCTAAGAAAATCAAAAATTAACAGTTTGGATTGTAATTTATAACTCTTTATCATAATAAAAAACTAATAGGTTGTTAGACTCTAACTTATTGAATTGGAAAAGTGGACGTAGACATAAACTCGAGCCATTATAAAATTGGACTTTTTTCTCTATCCATTCATTTTATTTCCTATTGCATACATTTAGATTAATCATACAATTAAATAGAATTTAAGTACAGTTATATTAAGAAACTGAAACCAATCAAAAACAACCAATTCAACTTCCCTTTTTAGTTGTCACAGGACCAATAAGTGATATCAGAGCAGATACTCTACTTTACTGGAGAGAACTCTTTAGAGTAAAAGATCCATGATTTTTACTTATACATTCGGCCAAACCATCAACATAATATTCTATTTTGATAGTGCAAACTTTACCAATTAGAAATATAGGATGGAAACATTTATAACAGCCATTGACTATGATACTTGAGAGATCATTACCTCGGAAGCCCTAGATGTAAAAGCTCTAATAATAACCAAAGATGATAAGAAAATGGTTTCTACAAACTCTAAGAGCTAAATATTTACTTTTTGTTGTGTTATTTCTCCCACTGAGTTTAATTTCACTTCTTTATGTATTACAACTAAAAAAATTTGGGATAGACTTGATATCACTCATGAAAGAACCAGTACGGTGAATAAAACTAGAATAAATTTGTTTATGTAAGAGTATGAGTTTTTTTGAGTTTAGCAAGGAGAAAATATCAAAAATATGTTTAATCATTTTTTTACTATTACTAATGAATTAAACTCATTGGTAAAAAGATTTCAAACTCTGATCAGGTTAGAAAGTTCCTTCATTTGTTGCCTAGAATATGGGATGCCAAGAAAATAGCAATTGAGGAAATACAGGAGCTAAACAAGCTATCTTTGAATGAATTAAGACAAACTGATGTTGTATGAGACAGAAATCTTCCATACTATCGAAACAGAAGGTAAGAGGAAAACAATATCCTTCACAATAAAAAAGAATGAAGGTTCAGAAAATAAAAAAGGTAGTGATCAAGAGCTGAACATACTAACAAAAAGAGTCATATGTGTTTCTAAAAATAAGAATAATAAATTTTTTAAATCTAAAAAGTTTAATAACTCATGAAAGTTTGAGTCTAGTGTAAGAAAAGACAGTAAAGAAAATGAGTATGAAGAAATAATTTTTTATAAATGTAAGAAATCATGTCACATAAAATATGAGTGCTCTGCTCTAATGAGAAAGTTTGAGGCTTCCAAAAAAAAAAGAGAGAGACGACAATGGTGGTCACTTGAGAGTGATTCAGAGTAGGAAGATTTAGATTCTAAAAGGTCTGAAACTTCTGAAGAAGTCAACCTCTGTTTGATGGCCAAAACTCAGCGAATTTTGAAACCCATTTAGATTGTCTTTTCCAGGGCATTTTTTGAAACAACAAACCGTTAAAAATTATCTCAAACCTCAAGTGTAAGAATACATTCTTAGAAAATGAAAAAGACATGTTTAGACAAACAAATTTCTTATTAAACTCAGAATTAAAAGCGATCAGATTTGAAAATGCAGGTTTAAAAAGTAAAATTAAAGTTCTTAAAAATAGGCTACAAGATTTGTTAAAATCCATAGAAACCATATTTCAAAAATTTTATAAAAGTGATAAAAAAACTATCAAAGTTACTTTCGGTCCAAAGAAAAGATTTTTCTAAAACTAGTTTAGGGTATAAAAATGATTCAAAAATTAATTCAAAAACTAGCAAAATTGTTTTTGTTAAAGTTATAAAAGAATGACAAATTAAATATTCACAAACTACAAAAAATTGGCATAGAAGCATGCATAGAGATACCCATAGAGATTATTGTGAAAAAATAAAATTTCAAAAAAATATATATATATAGTGTTGGATCTAATTATAAGAAACCAATATCTGTTCAAAATAATTATAGACATAAAAATTATAGATCTAATTATTTAAGAAATAAAAAGAATTTTTCTTACTATATATGTCATAAATTTGGTTATTTTGTTAGGAATTATTTCATGAACAAACTTAGTATATCTCAAGGAAAAATTAATTCTGAAACAAGCTTTTTTTAGAGGACCCAAACTTATTTGGGTTAATAATAATGATACATTTCTTTATTGTGCAGGAACAAGAGACGAGAGTCAAAAGGAAATAGTATGTCTATAGTAGATGCTCGAGACATATAACGGAAGTCGCTTTATTGTTCAAAAAGTTTGAAACAAAATATCATGGAATGGTAACCTTTGGAGACAACCAAAAAGAAAAGATCATTGGAAAAGCCATCGTGGATATAAATTCTACTACCATAAAAAATGTATTATTTGTTGATAAATTGATACATAATTTGTTAAGTATCAATTAATTATGTGATTTAAGATTTGATGTGCTATTCAAAAAAAATAAATACATTGTATTTGATAGTGAGACACAAGAATAAATTTTTAAAAGAATTAGACTAAGAAATGTTTATATAGTAAATTTGATAATTTTAGATAGTTTAAAAGAAAATTGCCTAATGACTATTAGTAATATTGGTTTCACATGGCATAAGGAATTAGATCATATAATATAAATTTTAAGTAATTAGAAAAATTATTCAAAGAAAAATTAATAAGAAGTATTTCAGAAATTTTATTAAAAAATATATAAATTGTTGTGATTGATCATTAAATAAATAGGTAAAGACATTCTTTAAAAATAAAAATCAAATTTCCACATCTAGATCTTTAGAAATTTTACATATGGATTTATTTGGATTTGTTAGAAACTTAAGTTCAGGAGGAAGTAGATATAAACTAATAATTGTAAATGACTTTTCTAAATTTATTTGGATATTATTTTTTGGAAAAAAAATAAAACTTTTGAAACTTTTAAAATATTTGCTATGAAAATTCAAAATGAAAAAAAATGTTAAAATAGCTAATTTGAGAACAGACCATAGTAGGGAATTTGACAACATAGAATTTTTAAAATATTATAATAAAAATGGAATAATTCAAAATTTTTTGACTCCTTACACTATTAGAAAATAAGGTATTAGTGACGAAAATATCCATCGTTGATAGTAAAGATTCCGTCGTTGAAGGTTATTAGCGACAGAAATTTCCGTCTCTAATTCCGTTGTTGAAAGTCTCCTAGGTAAAAATTACTGACGGAAAATAATCCATCGTTAAATTTTCTGACAGATTAGCGACGAAAAAAATCTATCACTAAAAAATCAGTTTCTAATCCATCGTTGATATCATATATTGTGTATAGCTTTTAGCGACAGAAAAAATCTGTCGCTGATAGTTTACACAATGGTTGAAACTAGCGATGGAAATAATCCATCTTGAAAAAGTCTGTTGGTAATCCAATATCGCTTATAGTTTACATAATAATTAAAATTAGTTACGGATTAACAACAGATTTTTTGGCAATAAATTTTTTTCGTTATTAATCCATTGCTGAATGTAATTTCTTTATCCTATTACGTTTCAATCAATTCAATCAACCTGTTATCTTGTAATTCAATCAACTTGTCACATTGCAATTCCCATATTACCAGCTATATTACAAACTACTCCATTTGATAGACATAAAAAATAACTATATTAATTACATACAATACATAAAATCTCATGTTATCAAATACAGTGTATACATCAAATAACTCCATAAAATCAACTACAATCTGTGATGTTCAATACTATAAAAGTCAAATACATAAAAATAAAATTATCAATATCACAGAGATGGGTGATCAGAATTCGGTGACTGAATGCAATCTACGCCACGTGGTGGAGGATATATCAAAGGTGAATGATCAATATCCCATTGTGCATGAAACTTTCAGTAAAATATCCCAACCTTATGTGCATAAAATATCAAACTTTTATCAATAAAATAGTTGAAACAAGTGTAGACAATATATGGAAACTTGATGGGTCAGTAATTAGTGTAATAATTACGGTTTATTTTACTTAATTTTTGAATAAATATTACACTAATTATTGTATTTTATGGTAATTCATATGTTACGAATGATGGAGGAGACTTATAAAGAAAAAGGAATGAAATGTGATAACAAATTTGGAAGTATGAAAGATTTGTAAATATATTGAATTTATTTCTAAATATTTGGGAATAAAAATTTAAAAAATTTCAACTCATGTAATCTTTTATTTAGTAGTTGTCTAAAATTTAGGAAGATTTTTTATTAGAAAATTATGTTAACTCATTTCTATATATATATATGAGTTTTACAAGGGAGGAAATGAGGCAACTCTAAGGGGACAACAACCCACGACCAACAACACTTTAGAGTTTAGGTTTTTTTTTTGGTTGCTTCAAATTCCCAGCAGTATGCACAACACTTCCTTGGACGACGGCTGCATCTCATATTGTCATTGTTCCAGCAACATTCAACATGAATAAAGTTTTATTTGTGAGTTTTTCTTTCATTATGTTTCTATTCTAAATTTATTTTTTAGTTGAAGGGTATTGAAATCTTGATTTTCAAAAATTATAAGATTTAATTGGGTTTATTAAATCAATATTTCATAGGTATTTATTTGACTCTTACACTTCATGGATCATAATTTTCTAGAATTTATTGAATAGATGACCAATATTTAATAGATTTAGAATAATCTACAACTAATTAAAACGGTAAATCTATAATTGTTTGCTAGTTTTAATAAAGTGGTAAATGACATTCATGTCATGGGATTGAATAATCTAATTTAAATGAATCCGCTGTGTATTTGTTAATTAGAATTGAATCTCTCTAAATCTTTATATTATTGAGACTTTCAATTCTAAGAGTTTCTCTAGGGTTAACTCTCGATTAGGGAAATAATTAACGAAATTCTCTTACTTATCGACGAAATAAAGAGAGATTAGTCGTTGGGCGTTTATTGACGACTATAACCAATTTATTTATGAGTGTTGAAATCTTTAGATAGATCGATGATCAATCATATGAAATCAAGGTGGATATAATTCTTTTGATTATAAAAATTGATTTTTCATTAGTTTTTATTTTTTTAATTTTGAGTGATTTATTTTTGATTAATTGTTTCTTTATTAGTTTAGTAGATTTTCAAAACCCTCATATTTTTATTTTTATTTTTATTTCCTTAAAAGAAATAAATTTACTGTTCCCTATGGAGAAGGCCCTATTCACTCTGTACTAGTATTTAGTGATATAGATTAATTTATTTTTAATTATTTAACGACACATCAAAACTGAAGATAACATCACAGACTAACGATTCTTTTACATCCCATATGATGTTGGCAATTCTTTAGTCATGGAGTCTGCAATCCTGGACTTGATGCTTATAGGCCCAATGAACACTTCTTGTTTATTAACCTTTTCTCTCACAATGAGATACTTTAAAATCAATTTGTTTACTTCAATTTCCACTCTTGTTATAAACAACAATTGAATTATAATCGAAAATTCTCTATCATCTTGTAATATAATCAATAACTTTGAGGTCAAAAAAAAAAAAAAAAGAAAGTTTTTCAATCAAATTGCCCATGTCATTGCTTCATAGCATACACTGAATTCTGCCCCCATGTAGACGATGTAATAATATTCTGTTGAGTACTTCTCCAAGATACAAACTCCATAGCAAGAAGAATGATGCATTTTCTTGCATCTACATATCTAGCAAAATCCAAATTTGAATAACCAAATACCTACAAAACATCAATGTACCTTTCTTATAATTAGCAATTTCAGAATTTAGCCTCTCATGCGAGCATAATAAACTCTTTATTTATTTATTAGAAAAGAGTTTGCACTTTACAACAGTTTTATTTAAATGATATGTTGATATTCAATTAAATTTGAAAAAATAAGAAAAAAGTAAAGAAAGTGATTTATGCACTTTATATTTAACTAATATATGTTGTCAATGATCTATAACTCAACCCGCACTGTCTCTTTCCTCCTTAAAGGTCTCTGAGTTTGCTTCACAATTAACTTATATGATAGTTTGCTAATAGTTTTCCTGATCTATTGCTTTGTATGATAGTTTTTCATTCTAAATTGATGTGATGATTATTTGCTAATAGTTTTCCTGATCTATTGCTTTAAAGCATATTAAAGAGCAAAAGATCATTAGCATATTTAATCTATTTGCTCTGAATAATTCGTACTTTTTCATTTTATTGGAAACCTATTAGTTATTAAAAAGAAGAAATTATAAATATTAGAATCACAATGATAATTAAATTAAAGATACACAAAATAACAAAGCAACTCAAGCCAGTAAATCATACTTAAATATTTGCATATGTGCTTGTACAGTGTTAAACCCATATAAATCACATAGATATGAAATAATAATGATCCACATACTTTAACCTCAAAAAAATAAAATAAAATAAAATAAAATAATGCAATGCCACTTCACATAGGGAAAATAAAATGAAAAGCCGTAAAATACTTTAATTTACCGAGTAATATAATTTAGACAAGACAATAAGAAGAATCATTAGTAATATTTTTACCTCGAGTTTTTTGAAGGTTGCTCTATCGCAATTTTCAAACTTGACTCCTCGCTTTATAATAATAACAACAACCACTTAAATTTTTAATTTTAAATTTGAGATCGACCACATAAGAGGTAAATATCGATAAAAATAAAAATAAAAATAAAGTAAAAAATAAAAAATAAAGTTTAAAAAAAGTATTGATTTAATTTGTACGGATTTTTTTATGCCACTCATTCCTATCTAACATTATCTTCTCAGATAAATCTATACTATCATATCTTTATAAATATATTGTATCTAAATTTTCAACAGTTTACTTTCATATTTTATTAACTCTCCTATATTTAAATTTTCGATTTTCGTAATATGTATGTTCTTAGATTTTCGTTGTACATACCCAAACCATCTCAGATTGTATTCTCGCATTTTATCTACAATTAACTAATTCCCAACTTATTACGTATCTCATCATTTCTAACTCTATCTTTTCTAATTTTGTTACACATCCATTTAAATATTGTCATTTCAGTTATAACCATTTTTACTCTTATTACTGCTTAATGGCCCAACATTCAATATCATACAATAACGCAGACATTACTGTGGTTTTATATAATTTTCCTTTTAAATGTAATAGTGTCGTTCAGTCGCAGAGAACTTCAGATATCTTTTGTTATTTCATCCAATCCGCTTAAATTCTATTATTCACATCCTCATCTATATTACCATCATTTTAAATGATAGAAACAAGATATCTAAATCGTTCACTCTGTGGAACTTTTCTTTTTTCTAATCTAATCGTTTCTTTATTATCTTGATAGTTGTACTAAATTAATATTTCATATATTCAATTTTGGACCTACTTAATCTAAATCTTCTGGATTCCAACGTGCTCCTCCATAACTCTAATTTAGTATTGATACATTTTCTAATTTTATCAACTAAAACTATATCATCTGCGAAAAGCATATACCATGATATTTTATTTTTGATATTTTTTTTTATAATTTTATCTATCACTATTATAAATAATATGGAACTCAATACCGAATCTTGATGGAGTCCAATGTTAATAGGGAAGCTATCACTCAGAACCCCGTAAATTTTTACATTGGTCATTGCTCTTTCATACATATCCCTAATAAGGTTAATATATTTCAATGAAATTCCTTTTTTTCATCAGTGTCCATAACAACACGTCTCTAGGAACCATATCTACTCTTTTTCTGGATTAATGAATATCATATGTAGATCTCTCTTCTACATTTTAAATGTTTCCATCAATTATCTAAGTAAGTAAATTGATTTGGTGGTGGATCATTCTGACATAAATCCAAATTAGTTGTGAAACACACTTATTTCCGTCTCAATTTATACTTTATCACACTCTTCCATAGTTTCATCATATGGCTCATGAGTTTAATACCTCTGTAGTTGGAACAATTTTGTATGTTCTCCTTATTCTTATATAGCGAAACAAGTGTGTTCTCTTTCTATATTTGAGACATTTTCTTTATTTGTTAAATTTTGTTGAAAAGTGTCATTAACATTTTTATGCCAAAGTCTCCTTCTAACATTAAAAAATAATTAAAAAAGAAAACTAGAATATCCATAAACAAATTACAAAAGATGAAAACTTTAAAGCAAAATAACAAAAGAAAAGAAAACTGTTGGAAAATTGGATGATAAAGTCCATTTAAATTAAGGGAAACAAAAAGGTGAGACATAATTGTCGATATTTTTACATTCTAAATCAAAAAGTGATTAAAAAAAAAAAAAACAAAATAAAGCAAATGACATATAAGAACTATAATATAATATTAAAATGTGAAATTTACAACCTAAAGTACAGCTAAACCAACACGACAACAAAAATGGACACCATATGATAATTCATATTAAAATTGAAGATTTTTTTTTTTTGCCTAAATTCACAATTCCAAAATGGGAAAAAATTGCGCAAATCAAAAACTAATTTCATAACAAACGCTCTATAAGAGCTTCCCCAATATATCAAAAAGAGATTTGGTTTCGAATTTAAGCAGATCTCATAGATTTTGCACTAAGAAATTGGAGAGAGAAACAATAATTATCTTATCATATAAGCTATATATTAATTATGAGTTAATCGTTTGTTGGATATATTTAATGATTCAATCACAGCGGAAGAATAAATAATAATTTTTGGAAAAATAAAATAGATCGAGTATATGATAAATACCTCAGTGTGTAGAGTCTCCATAATCGACTGTACGTCCCTTGAGCGGATCTCACAGTCAGGATGTTGATCACGATGTTAATTAAATCATCACTGCAATCCTCAGTCCGGCGATCATTGCGACGGAAAAAATTCCCTATGCAGGAAAAAATTCCCTACGCAGAATTTTTCTCAAGCCCTCGTTTTAGTCTTACTCTAGAGAATATTTTCTCCTCAAGCCATTCTCTCATAGCAGCCTTCAATCTCACATAGAATGATAGAGATGTGAGACTCCTACTCATTGTGAAATTCCCAATATGAGAGATTTTTGGAGAGATAAGTTAAATGTGGGTTAGTGGGAGTTACCCCACTAACCCTACTCCAATATCTAAAATGTCCATCGTGGGCATTCTAAATTAATATCTCCCACTTGTACGCGAGAGCATTTTACGTCCGTCACAGGATCACAACTTATGTGATCTTTCTCACATCACCCTACTGGACTTTCATACAGGATTGAGCGTCATGCGACCTGCGAGTATACCTGCAAGCAAAGACCTCTAGATGCACCTGTTAGAATGATCGAGAAGCCATCGTTAGTATCAAAATAATTCGTTGCACCCCAGATCCAAGACTAATTACATCAATCGAGCTACTTTCCTCATCAAAAGTAATCCCCAATAAACGCTCGACTGTGTATCCAGTATTATGCTTACATTCCAAAATGGATAGGTATAATAGGCATGCCGGTGAATATAACATAATGATGTAATGTCAATTAGTCTTCATTTTCCCAAACTTGAATCTATTAGCCTCAATTCAGCTGTTTTCCTAGACCTGTCCCTCAGACCTCAATTTATCTTCTGGGCCATCGGTAAACAGACTAAAGTAGCAACACTGAACCAAGACTTCTAGAAATAGCCGAAAGTGATAAGGGTACAAGAGATCCTACCCAATAGATCTCAAGTCTCACACAGTGGGAACATGGATCTAAATAATATCAATGTCTCAAAAAATGTTCCCACTATCCCTGGTCGTCATATCACACGCGGTATGAAACGCGTGTCACAGTGTTATTCCCCCATCTCTCAAAGGGCATATGTCAGATTTCTCTAACACTGTGCAGGTATGGGACTCAGTCTACATTTAAGACTTTATCGAGAGATCTCAGAGAGAGCACCTCAGAGACAATATCACTAGTCGCAGGTGATATCTGAGATCTCAAATCTGGCTACTTACAGGCAACATGGATGTGGGTACGTCCATGCCGGTCATATCGCATATGACCTCATTCTGAACACATATCAGGGTGACTTATGTTCTAGTAGGGCCACTCTCAAAACCTCTTACAACTAGAAAACGTCTCATCTCCGCTCACTCAGAGCTGGAGGTGGTTACTCGTGTGAGAGAGTCGACCACGTCTGCCTGACATATCATTTATCACAAGATATCACAAAATATATGACAATTAAAGTAGTGCAATAAATAAGTAACCCGATCATGCACGCATGTCATATATATAATACAATAAGCATTAATACAAGGTGAGAAATGTCAATATACATGCAAACTCTATGATTCCTATATCTTATACAGGAATATCTTATAATGGATTTATTGAAGGGATCAGCTAACACGCTGTATAGTACTGTACTTAATTAGTCACTTCACCCTTCTCGATGATGTCTCTCATAACGTGGTATTAGGTATCAATGTGTTTGGTCTTACTGTGATACTTAGGGTCTCAGGTGTGGTCAAGGATCACCTGATTTTCTCAATAAATTATCATTGGTCTCCTACTATACGCCTTAATCCCTAAGTCATCCAGAAATCTCCGGAGCCAAACACTCTCCTCTGCCACTGAGCATCTCGTAAGTTCAATCTCTATCGTAGATAGAGATAAACAGGTTTGCTTCTTGCTACTCCAAAACAGTAAAAGCTGATATCTATTTGCATACATTCAGATCGCCAACCCAGTCGATATCTGAATACCTATCAAAATGCAAATCACCTCCTACGTAACACAACAAGAGGTCTGCAGTTCTCTCAATATGTCTCAGAATCCTTTCACTGCTTTCCAGTGATCCCCTCTAGGATTCGATCGATATCTAATTACCATACTGACTACAAAACAAATATTTGATCGTGTACGCGACACTGCATACATCAGAGTACTCAATGCACTAGTATAAGGGACTCTACTCATTTCTTTTGCTCTTTCCTGAGTCTTAAGGCATATATCAAGAATTATGGTTTAACCTTTTAGCGATAAGAGTATTTTTAGGGTCGTAGTCGATCTTCTCGAAACACTCGAGAATTCCCTTGATGTTTGACTCCTGAGAAAGAGTTAACACATGTCTCGAGTAATTCCTCTAGATCTTAACTTCGAGGAAGAACTGAGTCTCACCTATGTCTTTCACATCAAGACTCGACAATGTCCACGTCATCGTGGTCATCAGATACTCTCTGTTATTCACAGTCAACAGAATGTCATTCACATAAGAACATGATCATAAAAGAATCAAAAGAACTTAAAAGGTATACGCGATGATCCTCCTCAATCATCACGAAACCATAAGATATCACCTCCTTGTAAAATCTCAAACGCCACTATCTGGATTGATGATTAAGGTCGTGTGTAAACTTCCGAAGTCAACAGACCTTATCATCCTAATCTATAGGAATAAAGTCATATGATTGTTCCTTGTAGATCTCCTCATCCAAAACTCCTACTCAGGAGAACAGTTTCAATGTTCATCTCGTCTCACTCTAGATCCATATCATGTCTACGACAATCACTAAAAGTAAACGGATCGAGGTAATCTTGCCCTCAGTCTGAGTAACCCCTGGTTATCAGATGAGTTTTATACCTCTATACCGATCCGTCAGTCTTTTTCTTGATGTTGAGAACCACCCATGTTCCCAACGGCCCAACTACCCTCAGGCAAATCAACTAGATCTCAGATCCCGTTGATTCTCATCAACTCCTCTCACCCATGGCCTATAATCAATGGTCCTCCACAGAACCCTCAAGAGCCTCTAGGACAATTAAATGTTTCTTGTAATCCTCAAGAGTCACACTAAGAGTCTCTCCCTCAATCGGGAAGCGACGGTTAGGTACGCATTCTCGACTACTCTTAAGAAGAGGGGAAACCTTTTTACCTTTAGATGGATTGCTCCCACTAGGACCAAGATCCGTAATGGATGCTTGGGTCCTACTACTGGGATCAGACAACCACTAGGCTCATCCATCTCATAGGAGGTAAAGTCCCAATTGATTTCACCTCTCATAGAGAAATCATTTTCAAGTAACTCGGCATCATGAGACTCAATCTCAATAAGAGTGTCGTCCGTATACTCATCTAGAACACATTTCTCTTGGAGTGTTCTGAGTAACTCATAAAGATACGTCTCCTTTCTTGTAGGCATAACTCATCGTATAAATGCAAGAAATAGTGAACATATGCGACACAACTTCATAATCTCAAATGGCTAAGGTCAGACTGTCTCCTTATCCAAAGCTCATATGGAGTACTGACTCCGGATTTCAATAGAACACGATTGAGGATGTAGACTGCAGCCAATAACGCATCTCCCCAATGAGAAATAAGTAAATTGGCTTACGCCATTATCGGCCTCATCGTTTCAAACAAAGTCTTATTCCTCTCTCGCAGCTACTCTACTCCACTGAGTAGCAAGGAATAGTCAGTTTCTCGTAATGTCCTTCTTGAAATAGAGCTCTTCAGAAAAATACTCGTGTCCTCGATCGGTTTTGAGAGTCTCTACTCTCAAATTTAACTGATTCTCAATCTCGCTAATAACCTCCTGAGGTATCTCAATGCCTCAGACTTGCGCGATATCAGATAGATGTAACCGAAACGCATGTAATTGTCTATGAACGTAATAGAGTACCCAGCACCATTTCAGGTTCTCACGTTTATAAGGCCATAAATGTCGGAGTGAACCGACTACAATGGAGTCCCAGCTCTCATTGCAATGTCGAATGGTTTTCTTGTAAGTTTGCCGTCCAGGCAAGACTGATTAGCGGACCCTACATACCACTCACTGCTAACCAAGTCATCCTCTCTCACATTAGGAAGATATCAAGAAATACCATTAAAATGAATAACTTTCGGTACACATATTCCCTTACGGAACAAAGTAGAACCAATTAAAGAATTGTCATAATTAATGAAAATTATAAATTTCCAAATTAATAGAGTATATCCTAGGCTGAAATCAAGTTCCGTTGAACATCCGAAGCGTAAATGACGTATAGAGTTTAGCAAGTTTGCAACTCCAACTTGCAAGTGCTACTCACTCTGATGTCGACAAACGCTCCGTTTCAGTACGTAAATCCTCCTACTTAAGGACTTACCTAAATCTCGAGTCCCACAGGAGTCATTGCTCGACTCCACCGCATAAGCATAACCCGAGTATGGCCTACTCGTCTCTAGATGCTCCTACTCGAGCTCACTGTGACTATTCACATTAGTGAAAGTACGAATACTTTCATCGTATGTGAAATAGACATTCATGATTTCTCATGAACTAGGTAAAGAACTGGATCGCATCTAATACTAAAAAACATATCCGAAATGGGTTCGGTCACATTCTCAAACTCGGCAACCATACTCGACATTTTTATCAAATGTTATATCATTGTATGATCAACCCTTTCCTTATAAGTTATTAAACTTATAAGTCAGTATCCTCGTCTCAAGATCTATAAAAGCACCATAATACTTTTTATAGAGTGAGCCAAATTGATAAAACCGTAGGATATTGCTTATAGACTGGGATTACATCATCGTATATGCTACTCAGGAGGATTGCCCTAACTCGGCTATCATTCATCTTCCATGCACGTAATGTCCCATAATCCCGTCTGTCTGAGGTGTGGTACCCCCCGGAGTCCACCATCTCATACCTCAGAATTTTAATTAGATCTTATTCTCGAGAACAAACTGAATCTACTGGTGAAAAATCTCGTATTTATCACAATTCAATTTTATTCCCCTTTCAAAGATCTAATACAACAATCTTAGAAGCAGTCATAGAGATAATTGTGACTTGTGATGCTTATTCTCATATTTTGTGTACCCTATGAATCAACAAGACCCAAATGATTCGAATACAGATCCCAATATGAGCATATGAATCAACAGACACTATACACCACAATCCGGGATCGCATCTCACCATTCGAACTAGAATTCGGTATACAAAAACCCACAAAAAATCACTTTTATGATCGTGGGACCAAAAATAAATAAATAAATCCGAAACGACCTAACGCGCCATCGGATGTCCCACGAGTCGTCACATATTGGCGATATGTCACTAGACGCCTACGTGCGCCACCTGCATGCTGACACATATGCCAAATGTACAATACATCGGTCACGTGTCTCAATGCACATGACTTTTATCTCAATGCATGGAAAATAATTAATATCATAAATTTTAATCAAAGTTATATAAATGTGATGATTATTTCCAACAAGCCACACACGGTGGCCTAATGGTTTAAGTCTCTTGAAACACTATGCATGTGCGGGTTCGACTCTGGTATTTGACACTTCAAAGATGGATTTTTTTTTTTAAATGTGGTGCGTGGATTCACGCGCCACGCCTTCTTGCACGTGTACTTCACGCGCCTGTCGGGCTAGGCTGTTCTTCCTCGCCCGAACGAGCCTGCAACCGGGTCCTCTTGACCCGGTTGCTGGAAAACACCTTTCTAGCTATTTTTCCAGAGGATTTCGACTGAAAAATTTAATTCGAACCTCCTTCAATCATCCTAACTCGATTTTATGAAGGATTAATGTTCGAATCGGTCGAATTTAACACCCAAAGTCGCGGCCCTCCGCGGCTATTTTCGGAAAACCCAGTTTTCGGCAATGACTCATCAAAAAATACATATCAAAATGCAGATCAGCACACGTAGAATACAAATTAATCTTTTATTTAGATCAAAATGTCCTTAATCTCGACAAATTTAAGATCTAAAGGTCCGGTCAATATTTGGGCCGAGAACTTTAATCTCAATTTTCATGACCCTATTTTACTCAAAAAATTCAGAAAAAATTATATTCATACTCTACGTGTTGTGATTAGTCTCATGGTGCAATCGGATTCACGAAACTCATTCATGATCTGAACCCTAAATTTATTACCCTACATTTTTATACCCAAAAATAAATCAGAAAATTAGTTTTAATAATCCAACGTATGCTCTGATACCAATGTTGGATATATTTAGTAACTAAATCACAGCGGAAGCATAAATAATAATTTTTAGAAAAATAAAATAGATCGAGTATAGGATAAATATCTCAGCGTGTAGAGTCTTCATAATCGACCGTACGTCCCTCGAACGGATCTCGCAATCGGGATGGTGATCACGATGTTAATCGAATCATCACAATTTACAGCAGTCAAGAGGGAAGTTCAAACTTTAAATCTGAATTACAAAAATTGAAATATTTCAAGAAATCAAGAGAGATTTCAGAGCTATAAATCAAGACATTAACAAAAAATGTTATTGACTTTTACTAATAACTTAGTGGATTTACAGTAGAGTTTGGAAGTTGAAAAATTCAATTTAAAGGGGCACGTACATCAGGTTTGAAGTAACAATATAGAGCAGTTTTACAAACAATGTCAATGAAGAAAACTCTACATCTGAAAAACTTAAATCTATCTGAAAGTCTTTGAGTTGTATTATATTGTGTACTGAGTTTTGTGAGGTAGTTTGGTAATAGTTGAGAGTTTATCACTGTTGGACAAAGACATCTTCAGGCTAAGAAAATCAGAAATCAACAGTTTGGATTGTAACTTGTAACTCTTTATCATAACCGAAAACTAACAAGTTTTTAGACCCTAACTTATTGAGTTGGAAGAGTGAACGTAGATATAAGGTTGAACCATTATAAAATTGGACTTGCTTCTCTATCCATTCATTTTATTTCCTATTGCATACATTTAGATTAATCATACAATTAATTAGAATTTAAGTAGAGTTATATTAAGAAACTGAAACCAATAAAAAACAACAAATTCAATCTCCCTTTTTAATTGTCATAGGGACCAATAAGTGGTATCAAAACAGATACTCTATTCTACTAGAGAGAACTCTTTAGAGTAAAAGATCCGTGATTTTTACTTATATTTGGCCAAACCATCAACATAACATTCTATTTTGATAGTGCAAACTTTACCCATTAGAAATATAGGATGGAGACATTTATAACATCCATTGACTATGAGACTTGGGAGATCATTACCTCGAAAGCCCTAGATGTAAAAGCTCCAATAATAACCAAAGATGATAAAAGAATGGTTTCTATAAACTCTAAGAGCTAAATATTTACTTTTTTGTGTTATTTCTCCTACTGAGTTTAATCTCGCTTATTTATGTGTTACAACTAAAGAAATTTGGGATAGACTTTGTATCACTCATGAAAAAACTAGTACGGTGAATGAAATTAGAATAAATTTATTGATGTAAGAGTATGAGTTTTTTCGAGTTTAGTAAGGAGAAAATATCAAAAATATGTTTAATCATTTTTTTACTGTTACTAATGAATTAGACCCATTGGTAAAAAGATTTCAAACTCTGATCAGGTTAGGAAGTTCCTTCATTTGTTGCCTAGAATATGGGACGCCAAGAAAATAGCAATTGAGGAAATACAGGACCCAAACAAGCTATTTTTGAATGAATTAAGACAAACTGATCTCGTATAAGATAGAAATCTTCCATACTGTCGAAACAGAAGGTAAGAGGAAAACAATATCCTTCACAATAAAAGAGAATGAAGGTTCAGAAAATGAAAAAGGTAGTGATCAAGAGCTGAACATACTAACAAAAAGAGTTAGCCGTGTTTTTAAAAATAAGAGTAATAAATTTTTTAAATCTAAAAAGTCTAATAACTCATGAAAGTTTAATTCTAGTGCAAGAAAAGATAGTAAAAAAATGAGTAGAAAGAGAAAATAATTTTTTATAAATGTAAGAAATCATGTCACATAAAATACGAGTGCTCTGCTCTGATGAGAAAGTTTGAGGCTTTCAAAAAAAAAAAAAAAAAGAGAAGACAATGGTGGTCTCTTGGGAGTGATTTAGAGTAGGAAGATTTAGATTCTAATAGTTTTGAAACTTCTGAAGAAGTTAACCTCTGTTTAATGGCCAAAATTCAGCAAATTCTGAAACACATTCAGATTGTTCTTTCCAAGGCATTTTTTGAAACAACAAACTATTAAAAAATATCTCAAACCTCAAGTGTGGGAATATAGTTTTAGAAAATGAAAAAGATACGTTTAGACAAACAAATTTCTTATTGAACTCAGAATTAAAAGCGATCAGATTTGAAAATACAGGTTTAAAAAGTAAAATTAAAGTTCTTAAAAAAAGGCTACAAGATTTGTTAAAATCCATAGAAACCACATTTCAAAAATTTTATAAAAGTGATAAAAAACTATCAAAGCTACTTTTGGTCCAAAGAAAAGATTTTTCTAAAATTAGTTTGGGGTATAAAAATGATTCAAAAATTAATTCAAAAACTAGCAAAACTATTCTTGTTAAAGTTGTAAAAGAATGACGAATTAAATATTCATAGACTGTAGAAAATTGGTATAGAAGCATGCATAGAGGTACCCATAGAGATTATTGCAAAAAAATAAAAATTTTTTTAAAAAATAGTGTTGGATCTAATTATAAGAAACCAATGTCTGTTCAAAATAATTATAGACATAAAATTATAGATCTAATTATTTAAGAAATAAAAATAATTTTTCTTACTATATATGTCATAGATTTGGTCATTTTGTTAGGAATTATTTCATGAACAAACTTAGTATATCTTAAGGAAAAATTAATTCTGACACAAGCTTGTTTTTTAGAGGACACAAACTTATTTGGATTCATAAGAATAATGATACCTTTCTTTATTGTACAAGAACAAGAGACGAGAGTCAAAAGGAAATAGTATGTCTATAGTAGATGCACGAGACATATAACGGGAGTTACTTTATTATTCAAAAAGTTTAAAAGAAAAGATCATGGCATGGTAACCATTGGAGACAACCAAAAACAAAAGATCATTGGAAAAGTCACCGGGGATATAAATTCTACTACCATAAATGTCACGCCCCGAACAGGAGTCGTAAACAGCCACCCGTTGTCCTAAATACTGGCTGGATTTTTAAGAAAATCGGGCAGAATCTCCCCATAAATTAGAGGTCTCCCATGTACAAATAACATGTTTAAACCTGTGAAATTCAAATCATGTTGTAAAATAAACAAATAGCCATCCCGGCCTCTCCAAAATCAACCAATTCCCACAGTCAACATTCAAAACAACGCAAGGCTATAAAATTTCTAGCAGACCTAATCACAGACCTCTACTGTCATGCCCAACTAGAGCATGAGCAGCCACTACACCGAGCGAACCTAAATTTATACAAATGTATAACAAATTTCTCAAGTAACATTCAAATACGTACAATCGCCTCAATGCAAATGAAATATGAGAGTTTCGCAGATAAACATACATAAATTATACAGTCATCCCAAAATAAGTACACGGTCAACTACGGACCTCAACAAGACTTCGCATGGTCGAAATAAAATACATAATTCATCTTTCAATTTAAACTTACGATCTCACCTTCCTGAACACTAAGTACACCCAAACTCTATATTCTGAAGTGTCGCACCAGCACAAAAATCCTGTCTCTGGGAGGAAAGAAGAGGCGTGAGTATCTATGGGAGGATACTCAGTGAGTGAGGGGATTAATCTCAAGTACTAATAGTGTAGGTGAACATTGGAGTGCCAAATAGTATCATTCGTAAATAATAACTCAAGTTTCGCAATAAATCATGATATGTTCAATAAAATGAACTCATCTATTCAATCACACGATATCATACATATATGCATCCATTTAAAAATCAAGTATATCATAGAGCTGGCCGAAAGGATCCTGGCAAAGGTCAACCATGACCGAGGATAGGCGCATCGGGGGTGTTATCATGCAAAGTGTTTCAAAAGTAGCTCTCTACGCCGACGTTGGCCGTAGGCTTAGCTCCTTGCTTACCCAGACACGTCAAATAGGACCCCGCCCGGTGCTAGACGGTGACATCACGTACGTCCTCCCCCGATGTGGGTTCAACCGTCCACGCCTATGAATAAATATAAACCGGACATTTGCGGATATCTCCTGCAGAAGCGTATCCGGGCAACTCGTGCCTCTACAAAGTCCCTTCGTAGCTACGGAATCATCAATGTCATCATCACAGTATCACAAGGGCACAACGTCCCGCAGATAAGAACCAAATCATCATAAGTGGGCATCCCAGTGCCCTCACAGATTTCAAAACATTTCAAATCCTTGTGCCAAATATATTTCATCATAATCGTTTCAAATCAACAGCCGATGCAATGGTAGAATAGAAAATATTTCATTTTTCAAATCATGGCACAATTTCATTTCATTTCAAGCATGGATGCATAATCGTAGAAAACATAAGTACGACACTCCAATAGTCACAAAAGAGATTTGAGATTTAATATCACACGTCGAATCAATGCATATCAAAACATGTTTTGTTTAAAACACGGTAAAAATCAGATTTTCACAATTTCATGCAAGAGATTAGGGTCCCACTCACATTCTAGGGAGGGTAATCACTCCCTATTTCCAAAACAAATCCGAATTTGACTCTTCGATTCTCCAACAAGATCAACCAAATCAAATTATCACAATAATCATCAAATTTCCAATTATTCTTAGGGTTTATCATTTTTCCTAAATTTGTACAAATCTTAATTCTTCAATTTATGAATAAACTCTAATGTCATCAATTTCCATTCCATTTATATGTAATTAACCAAATCAAAATCAAGTTAAATTCAAACCTAAAATCGTTCAAAATAAAAAACACGTCTAAATACATAAATTCCCTATAAATTAGAAAAATTTTTGAAAATTCATACACTTTTCAATTCTCATTTGATTTCTTCAAACCATATGTCATTTTAAAGGTATTGAAACCTATTTTCATAATATAGAGATTGTATTTTGATTGCCTATATACAACACCAACTATAATGTAAAACAACGCACTAATCCTTAGGCTAAAATCCCAAATTTTGACTGTTTTCATACATATGTCAAATTAAACTCTACAAAAACCATTTAAATCAATTCGATTCAATTCTATCATTCTTTTAACATGCTCCTTTCATATCAGACACTAGACTTGGCCTTATTATTCAAGCATAGGATTTCAAAAATGCATTTTATTCTAATCAAACATACATTCTAAACCTATATAACACTTCCTTATGCTAATTACACCATAAATGCATTCTAATTTCATTCAATTAATGAAAAGACCAAAAATCTCTTTACCTAGGGTTTTCGCAGTCCACAACCCTAACGACCGTGCGCTTACAACTCAGTACGGACCTGCAATACTTCAAATTGAAGCAAATTTCAGTAATTAAGCTTAATTAATATAAGAATAAAAACCCTAAATCTATAGGTCAGAACTTTCGTCCTTACCTTCGCAAGAAATGAGTGCAGGCAGTCTAGGGTTTGGGCGACTGTAGTTTGGGGCTCTACAAGAGTGGCAGAAAGCGCGCAAGCAGTGAAGGAGCTGCAACAGCGCGCGCAAGAAGGGGCTATCGCGCGCTGGAGCGCACACAGGAGCAGTCAGCGCGCGAGCAGTAGCGCGTGCAAGGAACTGTCGCGCGCGACACGCGCGTAGGGAGAGACAGAGCGAGAGAGAGACTAAGGGAGACTGAGAGACAATGAGTGAGAGAAGAAGGCGAGTGGTTGTTCACGGTGGAGGGAGGTGGCGGTGGTTACGATGCGGCGTAGGGCCGCGGGAGGGAGAGAGAGATTCGCGGTGAGAGAGAAGCCAAGAGAGATAGACAGTGAGACCGAGAGAGAGAAAACAGAGATGGAGGTGAAGAGGGAGTGGGTGGTGGCCGAGTGGGCGGCGGAGACGATGGCGGGTCGCGGCGGGGCGATGCAGCGCGGGAAGGGGAGGTGAAGCGGCGGGTGAGGGAGAGAGTAGGGAGAGAGAGAAGAGAGGAATTAGGGCTTTTGAGCCCTAATTCGATTTTTTCTTTTTTTTTTCTTTATTATTATTATTATTATTATTATTATTATTATTATTATTATTATTTATATATATATTTCTTTTTTTATCATAAATTTATAAATAATTAAATAAGTAAATAATAAACTAATAAATGAATAAATATATATATATTTTTATACTCGCTTTACACTTCAAATAAATTGTAGTGATTGTTCATTAAATAAACAGGAAAAGACATTCTTTTAAAATAAAAATCATATTTCTGTATCTAGATTTTAAGAAATTTTACATATAGATTTATTTGGATCTGTTAGAAACTTAAGTTTAGGAGGAAGTAAATACGAACTAGTAATTGTAAATGACTTTTCTAAATTTACTTGGATATTATGTTTTGGAAATAAAAATAAAAATTGGAAACTTTTAAAATATTTGCTATGAAAATTCAAAATGAAAAAAAATCTTAAAATAACTAATTAAAGAACAGACCATAGGGAATTTGACAACGTAGAAATTTTAAAATATTATAATAAAAATGGAATAATTCAAAATTTTTCGACTCCTTACACTACTAGAAAACAAGGTATTAGTGACGAAAATATCCATCGTTGATAGTAAAGATTCCGTCGCTGAAGGTTATTAGCGACAGAAA
This sequence comes from Dillenia turbinata, assembly GCA_037126225.1. Lineage (NCBI taxonomy): Eukaryota > Viridiplantae > Streptophyta > Magnoliopsida > Dilleniales > Dilleniaceae > Dillenia > Dillenia turbinata. Next base: position 2,610,419 of record JBAMMX010000012.1, on the reverse strand, counting down.
TTTCTATTACTAATTCTATCGCTGAAAGTCTCCTTGGTAAAAATTACCGACGAAAAATAATCCGTCGTTAAATTTTCTGATGGATTAACGACGGAAAAAATTCATAGCTAAAAAATCCGTCTCTAATACATCATTGATATCATTCATTGTGTATAGCTTTCAGCGACAGAAAAAATCTGTCGCTGATAGTTTGCATAATGGTTGAAACTAGCGATGGAAATAATCCGTCGTGAATAAGTCTGTTGGTAATCCAATATCGCTGATAGTTTATATAATGGTTAAAATTACTTACGAATTAGCGATAGATTTTTTAGCAATAGATCTTTTTCATTGTTAATCCATTGCTGAATGAAATTTCTTTATCCTATTACGTTTCAATCAATTCGATCTTAACCTATAATTCAATCAACTTATCACATTGCAATTCTCATATTACCAGCTATATTACAAACTACTCCATTTGATAGATATAAAAAATAACTAAATACATAAAATCTCATGTTATCAAATATAGTGTATACATCAAATAACTCCATAAAATCAACTACAATCTATAATGTTCAGTACTATAAAAGTCAAATGCATAAAATTAAAATTATCAATATCATAGAGATGGGTGATTAGAATTCGGTGACTGAGTGCTATCTAGGCCCGATAGTGGAGGATATATCAAAGGTGAATGATCAATATCCCATTGTGCATGAAGCTTTCCAGGCATGATATATCAAAGGTGAATCTTCGTCTCACCAGTAAAATATCCCATCCTTATGCGCATAAAATATCGAACTTTTATCAATAAAATAGTTGAAACAAGTGTAGACAATATATGGAAACTTGATGGGTCAGTAATTAGTGTAATAATTACGGTTTATTTTGCTTGATTTTTGAATGAATATTATACTAATTTTTGTATTTTATGTAATTGACATGCTAGGAATGATGGAGGGGACCTATGAAGAAAAATGAAGGAAAAGTGAGGACAAATTTGGAAGTATGGAATGTTTGCAAATATATTGAATTTATTTCTAAATATTTGGGAATAAACATTTTAAAATTTTCAACCAATGTAATCTTTTATTTAGTAATTACCTAAAATTTAGAAGATTTTTCCTTAGAAAATTAGGTTAACTCATTCATATATATATATATGAGTTTTACAATGGAGGAAAGGAGGCAGCCCTAAGGGGCGGCAGCACCCCACGACCAACAACACTTTAGAGTTTAGGTTTCTTTTAGTTGCTTCAAGTTCCCAGCAGCATGCACAACACTTCCTTGGACGGCTGCATCTCATTTTGTCATTGTTCCAGCAACATTCCACATGAATAAAGTCTTATTTATGAGTTTTTCTTTCATTATGTTTCTATTCTAAATTTATTTTTTAGTTGAAGCATATTAAAATCTTGATTTTCAATGATTGTGAGATTTAATTGGGTTTATTAAATCAATATCTCATAAGTATTTATTTGATTCTTACATTTCATGGATCATGATTTTCTAGAATATATTAAATAGATGATCAATATGTAATAGATTTAGAATAATCTACAACTAATTAAAACAGTAAGTTCATGATTGTTTTTTAGTTTTAATAAAGTGGTAAATGATATTCATGTCATGAAATTGAATAATCTAATTTAAATGAATCTGTTGTGTGTTTATTAATTAGAATTGGATCTTTTTAAATCTTAACACTATTGAAACTTTCAATTCTGAGAGTTTCTCTAGGGTTGACTCTTGATTAGGGAAATAATTAACGAGATTCTCTTAATTATCGATGAAGTAAGGATAGATTGATCGTTGGGCGTCTGTTGACGACTATAACCAATTTATTTATGGATGTTGAAATTTTTAGATGGATCGATGATCAATCATATGAAATCAATGTGGATATAATTCTTTTGACTAGAAAAATTGATTTTTCATTAGTTTTTATTCTTTTAATTTCGAAGGATTTATTTTTTATTAATTGTTTCTTTATTAGTTTAGTAGATTTTCAAAACCCTCATATTTTAATTTTTATTATTATTTCCTTAAAAGAAATAAATTCATTGTTCCCTATGGAGATAACTCTATTCACTCTATACTAGTATTTAATGAAATAAGTTAATTTATTTTTAATTGTTTGACGATACACCAAAACTGAAGATAACATCACGGACTAACGATTCTCTTACATCCCATATGATCTGGGCAATTCTTTAGTCATGGAGTCTGCAATCCTGGACTTGATGCTTATATGCCCAATGAACACTTCTTGTTGATTAACCTTTTCTCTCAAAATGAGATACTTTAAAATCAATTTGTTTACTTCAACTTCCACTCTTGTTACAAACAACAATTGAATTATAATCGAAAATTCTCTATCATCTTGTAATATAATCAATAACTTTAAGGTAAAAAAAAAATGGTTTTTCAATCAAACTGCCCATGTCATTGCTTCATAGCATGCACTGAATTCTGCCCCCATGTAGACGATGCAATAATATTCTGTTGAGTACTTCTCCAAGATACGAACTCCCTAGCAAGAAGAATGATGTATTTTTCTTGTATCTACATATCTAGCAAAATCCAAATTTGAATAACCAAACACCTACAAAACATCAATGTACCTTTCTTATTTGGTGTAACAAGCACCAAATCTTGTTTCTCCAAGGAATTATTTGGCGTAACAAATATGTATAATCCTTTCTTTATTTTTCTTCAATAGTGCATATCACGAGTGCTCATAATTTTAGTTTTATGTGAGTGAGACTATATGATAATTTTCCAAATCTTGGATTCTCACAGCTACATTGATTTGATCGGGGCAAGTTATATGCGTTGCTTCTTATCATTAGTAATTTTAGAATTTAGCCTCTCATGTGAGCATAATAAACTCTTTATTTATTTATTTATTAGAAAAGAGTTCGCACTTTACAACAGTTTTATTTAAATGATATGTTGATATTCAATTAAATTTGAAAAAATAAGAAAAAAGTAAAGAAAGTGATTTATGCACTTTATATTTAACTAATATATGTTGTCAATGATCTATAACTCAACTCGCACCGTCTCTTTCCTCCTTAAAGGTCTCTGAGTTTGCTTCATAATTAACTTATATGATAGTTTGCTAATAGTTTTCCTGATCTATTGCTTTGTATGATAGTTTTTCATTCTAAATTGATGTGACTATTATTTGCTAATAGTTTTCCTGATCTATTGCCTTAAAGCATATTAAAGAGCAAAAGATCATTAGCATATTTAATCTATTTGCTCTGAATAATTCGCACTTTTTCATTTTATTGGAAAACTATTAGTTATTAAAGAGAAGAAATTATAAATATTAGAATCACAGTGATAATTAAATTAAAGGTACACAAAATAACAAAGCAACTCAAGCCAGTAAATCATACTTAAATATTTGCATATGTGCTTGTATAGTGTTAAACCCATATAAATCACATAGATATGAAATAATAATGATCCACATACTTTAACATCAAAAAAAAAAAAAAAAAAAAACCAACGCAATGCCACTTCACATGGGGAAAATAAAATGAAAAGCCGTAAAATACTTTAATTTACCAAGTAATATAATTTAGACAAAACAATAAGAAGAATCACTAGTAATATTTTTACCTCGAGTTTTTTTAAGGTTGCTATCGTAATTTTCAAACTTGCGTCTTTACGGGGTTACAACAATAACAACAACCAGTTAAATCTTCTATCCCAAATTTGAGATGGACTATATGAAAAATAAATATCAAAAAAATAAAAATAAAAATAAAAATAAAAATAAAAATAAAAAATAAAAAATAAAAAATAAAGTTTAAACACTACAAAAAAATCATTGTTTTGCGACAAAATTTGCGACAAATTCGTAAGAAAAATTCGTCCCAAAACAACTTTGCGACGAATTTTGCGACAATTTTTTTTTCGTCCCTAATAAGTCGTCGCAAATTTTTGGGACGAAAAACTAATTTTTTGTCGCAAAAATTTCCAACAAAAATTTTTTTCTCGCAGAATTCGTCGCAAATTTTCAATGCAACGAAAAAATGATTCGTCGCAAATTTGCAATGAATTAGGTTTTGTCACAGATTTGCGACGAAAATCAAGTTCGTCGCTGATCTGCGACGAACTTGATTTTCGTCGCAAGAATCCTATTTTCGTCGCAGATCTGCGACGTATATAGTTTTCGTCGCAGATCAGCGACGAATGTAGTTTTCGTCGCAGATCTACGACGAATACAATTTTTGTCGCAGATTTGCGACGAATCATTTTTTCGTCACAGATTTGCGACGAATCATTTTTTCTTTACAAAATTCGTAGCTAACGGCAAATATGTATTTTGGCGACAATTAAAAATTTTATTGATATGTTTGGATCATTTTTTCCTATATAACATGTTTTTATACCTGCTCATCTAATCTAATCAATAACTAATCATTCAAATCGTTTTTAATATCAAATTTGAGGCATCTATACTCATAAATGTAGCTAACTATTCAATAAAATCAATAAATTAAAAATTCAACAAAAAATCATAATAATAATATTAAAGATAAAATCAACATCAAGTCTAAATGTTAAAATATCAATAACCATACATAACCAAGAAAATAAATATAACGAGTATCAAAATGTAAGTCAAATAACAGTACACAATCTCAAGTATGACCTCCACCACCATCATCCTCATCATCATCATCATCATCACCGAAGAAATCATCACCTTCATCATCATTGCGAGTAATATCAGGAGGAGAAATAGAAGGGGGAATCTGACTTGGAGCGTAGGCTAACTGAAGATGCTGCATGATTAACATTTGTTGCGTGCGGAACTCGTTCATTTCTTGCGTGTGCTTTGCTTGAAGTTCATTGAATTCCTGATCTCTTTGCAGCAGTAAGTCCTTCAAATGGCTCACCTCTTGAGTTAACTGATTTATTTCTACCCTGACTGCTGGTGGGGTCGAAGAAGATGAACCAGGGAATTTGTAAGTTCTGCTCACAGAACCTAGTCCAACTACTCTACCCCATTTTGCTCCACCAGTCAACTCAAGCCATGTATTTATGTTATCAACAGATGGCTCAGATCCACCAGCATCATCACTAGCACTCGAGCTTCTGTGTGACATCTCATCATATCTCTCATGTATTGTCATGAAAAAAATTAAAATAAATTTCCAATAACAATATAATACAAGCACATATAATCTTGATTATATATATATATATATATATATATATATATATATATATAAGGAAAATAAAAAAATTAGTAATATAAATCATGAGACTATATAGAATATCAATTATGAACATTCATATTGTAGTGCTTAAGTTAAAAGTTACGGGGGGAAAAAATCTCTATCAAGTAATTCATTAGAAATCAAAAAATCAACTTAACAATAAAAATAAACTTGGGAAAGACTAATCTAATATATTTATCTTCCTACATTGTTATCATATATTCAAGATAATATGATCAAATCAATATTAAAAATGTTCATTAAATAATTGGAAGTTTTGAAATTACAAACCTTAATTGCTTTAGCTCTCTCCCCGCTCCAAGTCTTGTCCTTTTTCTGAAATATGCGCGTGAAAGTTTCTATGAATGAAGGCTCGGTCCCCGTTTCTTTGGCCTAAAATAAAAAAACACTGTTAGAAATAATGAAATAGTTTAAATTAGATTACAAAATTAGTGTTTGTATAAAATTATCAATCTATTTCTATGTTCACCGATATTGATCGAGCCTCCCGCATACGTCGTAGACGATTCCCCTGAATTATAAGCTCGGTTCTTTTTGTTCTGCTCACTCCTTCTTTTGCTCTCCTCCGATTCCCAAAAATTGATAATCATGCCCCAATTTTGCTCGGTGATGCAGTTTGGCTTTTTTCCGTGTCTCTTCGCATGATTTAAAATGTGTCAAATGTGATCACCTTGAAAATCCTTTTTACTTCCAACTTTTCAGTCTCGTCCCATGTGAATACTCGCTGCAATGAAAAAAAACCAATTGATTATAAAACTATTAACTTAATTTTATATATAAACTGATTAGAATAATTTACCTTGAACTCACTCCACCATAACTCTTTTGTTTCTTCCGGAGTGCTTGTGTAAGTCATCGAAACCCCTCCCCAATGGTTATTCACGATTCTATTAAGCCCGTGAATAACATGTACAGAATTTGTAAATCTATCATAAATTTTGAAACAAACAATATTAAATAAACAAGATAGTTAAAAGAATAATTTGTTTTATAAATAAAAGAAATAATACATCTGAAATTTTAAAATTTTATACATTATGAATCTCCGTAAGGGGCTATCAACTCTCGATTGTCTTCCCTATCTGCATATGAGTGTTTCACCGAAGGGACTGGAAAATGTACATTATTAGCCATTTGTTGTGAATGCGAAGGACCTGCAACAGAAGGGGGAGGCAAAGGTATATTACCGGCGAGGGAATGGGTTTACGAAGGTACTAAAGCGGACTACGATGGTGAAGAGTATGATCTTCCATCAGAATTCCGTCTATGGCCACCACGTCGAAACTGTCGACCATAATATATTATTAACAAAAATAAAAAATAAAAATTGCATGCTCATCAGATGTATAATAAAAAACATGAATAAACTTACCATATTTAATTTGACAAATTAAATGCGACGAAAAAGACACCAATATGTCAACAAATCTTCTGTAATGACCTATAAAAAAAAAGATAATGCATTAACAAATCAAATATATAAATTTAAGAATGAGACAGTAAATAGTTAACAAATTGAATAACGAAATTTACAAATTAAAAGTAAACTAACTTACGCACTAAAAAAAAGATTATCATATATCAAGATAAATATCCGATTTTTATTATATTAAGAGAACAAAACTTACCTGTCATCAAAAATCAAAATCCTTATTGTCATCCTCATCCTCATCCTCATCCTCATCATGTGTCTCAAAATTAGACTCTTTAACATCATTATCATCAACATCCTCATCCTCATCATCCCAATCCTCATCAACCTCATCATCTGTGTCAAAATTAGATTCTTCATCGTCTTCTTCATGAATTTCACTTGCATCCACATCTATCACTACTCCGCTGGGATCTCGTAACGTTGGAATATTATATTCCTCGGTCTGAAATGTATTGGCAACTTCCTCTTGTTGATATGTTATGTCTTCCCAATGCTCCTCAATTTTTTTCCGTGCTTTCGTTTTACAAACAGCCCACCAATCAATTTTGTCACGTTTCAAACTAGGATATGAAGCATAAAATACTTGAATCGCTTGTTGTGCCAACACAAATGGTTCATATCTCTTATACAATTTCTTATGATTTATTTCAACCAAATTAAACTGTGGATGCACTTTTATCCCTTTGACAGGGTCAAACCAATGACACATAAATAAAACAATCCGTAATTCTGGACCAGGGTACTCTACCTCTACGATTTCATCCAACAAACCATAAAAATCATTTTGACCTCCACCATCATTGGATGACTGAACACAAACCCCACTATTCATTGTCGTTTTTCCCATTCCATATTCTTCAGTATGAAAATTATACCCGTTTATGAAATATGCTGGCCAAGTTCATACCATTGATTTTGGACCCCATGACAGATGGATTAACAATTCTTGATCAACTTGAGATTGATTATCATGGACCTAAAGTCAAATAAATATGTTAATATGTTTTAAAGTAAATATTTAAATAATTTATAGTGTACTTATGCGAATGACCATAGCCATATGTTATACTATGTGGCTCTTCAATAACAGATGGAAAGTTAAGGACTCTATGTCAAATTTGTTCATCAGTTAATCTCAATGGAGGAGGTGTTCTTTCAATTTTATTCTTAGTGAATTCTTCTTTATTTCTTCTGAATTTATGAGTTAACGGTAAAAATTGTCTATGACAATCAAAATAACTCGCTTTCTTTTCATGTTTCAATTTGAATGACTTTGATCTCTTCATACATATTGGACATCCTAAAATCCCAGCGGTACTCCATCCCGATAACATACCATAAGCCGGAAAGTCATTTATGGTCCAAAGAAGAGCAGCTTTCATTACAAACATCTGATTAGTATGAACATCATATGTAGGAACACCTTCATCCCATAGTTGTTTCAACTCCGCAATCAATGGTTGCATGTAAACATCTATTAACTTCTTCGGATTTTGCGGGCCAGGCACGACCAATGTTAAAAACATATACGGTGTCTTCATACACATACCGGGTGGAAGATTATACGAAGTTAAGATAACTGGTCAACAAGAATAAGTTCTTCCTGATTTGCCAAATGGAGCAAATCTATCAGCACAGAGACCTAACCTAATATTTCGAGTCTCTCAGGCAAACTCAGGATATGTTCTGTCAAAATATTTCCACGCCTCTGCATCTGAAGGATGACACATTAACCCATCTTCTGTTTCATGATTTGCTTGCCAAGTCATGTGTTCAGCAGTAGTCTCGGATGCATAAAGCCTTTGTAACCTAGGACTTAAAGGCAAATAAAACATTTGTCTGTATGATTTACGTCGCTGATTACGACCCGACCTCCTAGTACTCTTATATCTACATTGATTACAGAATTTACAAAAATCTGTATCTTTATCATCTCCCCAATATCAAGCATTTCTGCAAACATCAATTCTTTCCACCGGAAGACCTAATTCTTTCACCAGCTTTTTCATACTGTAGAAATCATTAGGCATAATGTGATCACGCGGCAATACTTCTCCAATAATTTGAACAAAATCATTAAAACAATCCTCAGACACATTATGCTCTGCCTTGACATTCAACAGTCTTGCGGTTAGAGATAGCTTAGTGTGGCTGTCACAACCAGCCCACAAAGGTTCATCTGCAGCTCTTAACACTTCTTGAAATTGGAGAGATGATTCATTATTCACATTTTCATCAACACCTGGTACTTCTACCTCCTCCAATGGTGATGCATAACTGGTATACTCATGTTCAAATGTTGGAGCAAAGCTAGAACTTGCAGCACTTGGTTCGGGAACAAAATTCAGACCCGCTGCATCAATTACCATCCTCTGATATGGATTCAATTGATCATAATAACTCTGATTCCCACTAACTGAGAATTGTCTGTTTCGTCCAAACTCCTCATCATAAATGAACGGTTCACCATGACATGTCCAATTATAGTAATTCGGGGTAAAACCAAATCTACAAAGATGTTCCCTAACTTTGTCACACTGAAAAAATTTACCATTACGACACCTTCTACATGAACACCTTAACTTATTCACATCCATAAAATCAACATGACTACAAGCAAAATCTAAAAATTGTTCCAACCCAAAAATAAATTCATCAGTTAAACCCCGACGATCAGATAAGTTTTTTTTATACATCTAACTTCTTTCGTTCTGTATTTTTCCCGTCTCCAAATTTAAAATTTTTAAAATATTAATAAAAACTACTAAATCATCAATAATAAAATCATCATTAATCACAACTAAGTTGATATAACAATAAATAATAACGTTGATCGCATAAAAATTTAACATTAATCTCACAGTATAAATTAAATATTATAAAAGTAACATTAAATTTAACACAACTTAACATCATCAATAATAATAACCTTAATTTAACAAAAATTGAATATAATAATAAATAATATTATTAACTTAATTAATATCAAACAAATTAACTAAATTATTACAATAACATTAAATATTATCATATAATCAAATAAAATATAAATTATTAAACATTTAACAATATTGATTATTTAACTAATCGAAATAAGATTTACTATAAATTACAGATTATTGTTAACATAATGTTTCACCTAATCAATGATCAACACTTTTGATTCCAATTTTATATAAAAAATTACAATTAACAAATCCAAACATATTATTAGATCAACCACTAAATACAAAAAAAAATAAACTAATATAGAAATAAAAACAACACAAACATACAAATTTACATAATTGCATTTTCCAATTATTACAATACAAATTAAAACTTTTCTCACCACCAAATAATAATTCACCGATGGGCTCAGATATCAACAGCAGCAACAGCTTCCAATCCAAATATTCGATAATCGCAAATCTTGACAAATCAAAAACAATTATAAATAATTAATATATTATTAAAACAATACAATAAAATCATTTTATAAATAAATTTTCTCAAAATTTTTTTTAAATAATTTTGCATAAAAGGGGCTACAACGGGCCGGGCCGGGCCCAATGGGCCTACCCAGGGCCGTGCAATGGCCCAGCCCATGGGACACGCACACAGGGGCCAGCAGCCCCTGAGCGAGGCTGGGCAGCGCAGGGGCCACGCCCCCCGCTCGAGGCCGGAAGCGCAGGGGCCGGTGGCCCCCCTGCCGGAAACTGGTAGCGCAGGGGCCAGTGGCCCCTGCGCGAGGCTGGGCATCGCAGGGGCCAGTGGCCCCTGCGCGAGGCTAGCCAGTGCAGGGGCCGCACCCCTGTGCGAGGCGGGGAAGCGCAGGGGCGGCGGCCCCTTGCCGCGGCTGGCCCGCGAAGGGCAGATCCGACGGCTTGGCCGTCGGATCTGGCTTCTACAGCCTGCGGCCGAGAGAGAGAGAGAGAGAGAGAGAGAGAGAGATTACCTATCACCATCGCAGATCCAGCATCCCTTCCGCCATCGCTTCGCAGAACCACCTTCGCGTAACCACCTTCGCAGAACCACTGAGGGAGAGAGCGAGAGACAGAGTGAGAGTTAGAGTGAGAGTGAAAGAATGTGGAAGTATAGATTTTAGGGACAAAATATATTTGTCCCTAAATTCGTCCCTAATTCAGGGACGAAAAATGAATTCGTCCCTGATTTAGGGATGAAAACATTTCGTCCCAGAATTCGTCCCTAAATCAGGGACGAAAAAAAAATTTGTCCCAAATTTAGGGACGAATGGAAAAATTCGTTGAAAATTTAGGGACGAATTTAGGGACGAAAAATTAATTCGTCTCTGATTCAGGGATGAAAATAAAATTCGTCCCTGATTCAGGGACAAAAATAAAAATTAAAAAAAAATTTAAATCAGATGGCTTTTTTATTTTTAAAAATAAAAATAAAAATAATTTACAATAAGTGGTATGATATTCCAAGTTTTCAATCTATCACACGAACTAATATAAGTAAAACTATAAATATTTTTCGGTGGAGAAAGATTTGATATTTGGCATTGTTATAAAGATTATAAATATTTTTCGATCAAGATTATAAAATCTGTTAATATTATATGGGATGGTGTAGGAGCATACTTACCTAAAAAGGCTATCACGGTGAATCCCACTTTAATTTTAATAACCCTTCACGTTTAAAAATGACACAATTAGATTATTGTACGGCAATGGAAAATAAATTTTTTAGAACTTTAAAAATTTTGTGAAGTTTACTTTCAAATATCTTTTTCTTTATTGATTTATAAATTTATATTTTTTTATAAAATTAGATTAAACTTCAATTTTTTTTAAAACTTTAAATAACAAAAATTAGAAGTTAAAGTGAAAATCAACTCTTCATTTAGCTTGAAGCACAGGTTAAGAGGGAAATTATATAGAAATCAAACGCATACTATGTGCTGGGTGGTTGTATAATTCATAATAAACCTTCTTACTTTCATTGATAGAGATTCGACCACTCTGTTAACATATATATTAAAAAGAATTCCTAAATCATTAAAAATCGTGAACAATTATGAAAATTTTATCATTTCTATTCTATGCAAAATTAAAACAGTGGTGAATGTTAATTTAATGACGTGCATGGTTCATCCAATGAAGATATGCGCCAACCTCCTATTTGTTTGTGAAGTATACGCAAAAAAAAAAATTCGTCCCTGAATCAGGGACAAAAAAAATTTTTTTTCCCTGATTCAGGGACGAAAAAAAAATTCGTCCCTATTTCAGGGACGAAAAAAAAAAATTCGTCCCTCATTTAGGGACAAATGGATAAATTTGTCGCAAATTTAGGGACGAATAATTTATTTGTCGCAAATTTAGGGACGAATGTTTATTTCGTTGCAAAATTTGGGACGAATTATAAATTTGTCGCAAATTTTGCGATGAATTTTAGGATTCGTTGGAAATTTAGCAACGAATTTATTATTTCGTCGCAAATTTGTAACGAATTTTACATTAAAAAATTTTTGTCAAAAATTTGCGACGAAATTTATAACGAAAATATTTTTTGTTGCAAAATTTGTGACGAATACTTTTTTGTTTCTAAAGTCGTGGCTAATTAGTGACGAAATATATTTTTGTCGCTAAATTTGTGACAGATTTGCGACGAATATTTTTTGTTGCAAAATTTTGTCGCTAAATTCTTGTTTTTTTGTAGTGAAAAAAAAGTATTGATTTAATTTTCACGGACTTTTCTATGGCACTTATTTCTATCTAAAATTATCTCCTCAAATAAATCTATATCTATCATGTCTTTACAAATACATTATATCCAAATTTTTAATGATTTACCTTTATATTTTATTAAATCTCATATATTTAAGTTTTTGGGTTTCGTAATAAGTGTGTTTTTAGATTTTCATTGTACATACCCAAATCATCTCAGACGGTACTCTCACATCTTGTCTACAATTGAACTAATTCACAACTTATTACGTATCTCATCGTTTCTAACTCTATCTTTTCTACTTTTGCTACACATCTATATAAATATTGTCATTTCAGTTACAACCTTTTTTTACTCTTATTACTGTTTAATATCTCAATATTCAGTGTCATACAATAGCGCAGATATTACTGCAATTTTATATAATTTTCCTTTTAAATGTAATGGTATCGTGCGATCACGAAGAACTTCAGATTGCTTTCGCTATTTCATCCAACCCATTTGAATTCTATTACTCACATTCTCATCTATATTGCTATCATTTTGAATGATAGAAATAAGATATCTAAATCGTTCACTCTGTGGAACTTTTCTTTTTTCTAATTTAATCGTTTTTTCATTATCTTGATAGTTGTCATTAAATTTAAATCTCATATATTTAATTTTGGACGTACTTAATCTAAATCTTTTGAATTCCAACGTGATCCTCTATAACTCTAATTAGTATTTATGTCTTCTCTAGTTTTATTAACTAAAACTATATCATCTACGAAGAGCATATATCATGATATTTCATTTTCGACATTTTTTGTGATTTTATCTATCACTATTACAAATAATATGGAACTCAATGCCGAATCTTGATGGAGTCCAATATTAATAGGGAAGTTATCACTTAGAACCCTGTAAATTCTTACATTGGTCACTGCTCTTTCATACATATCCCTAATAAGGTTAATATTTTTCAATGAAATCCCCTTTTTCATTAGCGCCCACCACAACACGTCCCTAAGAATCCTACCTACACTTTTTCTAGGTTAATGAATACCAAATGTAAATTTTTTTTCTGCACTGTTTTCATCAATTGTCTTAATAAGTAAATTGTTTTGGTGATGGAACGTCTTGACATAAATTCAAATTAGTTTTGAAACACACTTATCTTTTGTTTCAATTTATACTCTATCACTCTCACTTATAGTTTCATCATGTGGCTCATGAGTTTAATATATCTGTAGTTAGAACAATTTTATATGTTCACCTTATTTTTATACAACGGAACAAGTGTATTCTCTCTACATGTTTGGGGTATTTTTTTTATTTATCAAATTTTGTTAAAAAGAGCCGTTAATATTTTTATACCAAATTCTCCTTCTAATATTAAAAAATAATTAAAAAGGAAAACTAGAATATCCCTAAACAAATTACAAAAGACGAAAACCTTAAAGGAAAATAAAAAAAGAAAAGAAAACTGATGGAAAACTGAATGATAGAGTCCATTTGAATTAAGGAAAAAAATGGCGAGACATAATTGCCAATATTTTCACATTCTAAATAAAGAAGGGATTGAAAAAAGAAAAGACAAAATAAAGCAAATGACATAAAAGAGCTATAATATAATATTAAAATGTGAAATTTACAGCCTAAACTACAGCTAAACCAACACATCAACAAAAATGGACACTATATGATAATTCATATTAAAATTGAAGATTTTTTTTTTTTGCCTAAATTCACAATTCCAAAATGGAAAAAAATTGCACAAATGAAAAACTAATTTCATAGCAAATGCTCGATGAGAGCTTCCCCAATATATCAAAAAGAGATTTGGTTCCGAATTTAAGCAGATCCCATAGATTTTGCACTAAGAAATTGGAGAGAGAAACAATAATTATCTTATCATATAAGGTCTATATTAATTATGGTTTAATGGTTAATCAGCATCAATTAAGCAGATTGATATGGTCTTCATGACAATTAGCTTCCATGCAATTTTTTTTTTAAAAAAATTTTCTTCCTTATTTTTATGATTTTTCCTTGAAGGGTTTTTTCAGTGTTTTTAAAATCGAACCAGACAGGCCGGTTCGATTGATTCTACTGCAAACCATTCGACAGTCCAGTTCAATTTTCACTATTAAATCGGATGAAGTCAAAGTTAATCAAAACCGTTTAAAATTGATCAAAATCGATAAAATCAGTGAACTGTTAAAACCAGTTTAAAGAAATAAAATTATAATATACAAATTATATAATATATAAATTCATTTTTCTGAATCAGTTCAAAGAAAAAAATTATACAATATACAAATTATAATATACAAATCGTTGCTGATAGAACCAATTTGTTTTTTTATGAGATGTATGGATTTTATTTTATTTTATTTTACAATATATAATATATAAATTATATCTATAATATCATAATTATGTCATTCGATTTATAAAATAATCTGATTAGTTCAATCAATAAACCAATGAATCGGTAGATTGACCAAATTATTTACTATTTAAATTTTAAAAACATTGATTTTTCCCTATTTTGGGGGGCTTGTTGGAAGCCATTCGAGGTACACACTAGATCCATCCCAGATTGGTATGCCGATTGCAGAGATGCACAACACAAATGCGTGTGATGTTGTGTTGAGCTTGTTTCTAGGGATTGATTTATAGTTGATTTGCTCTTCTAAGTCAAAACATGTGGTGTTCTTCTCTGTGTTCACTATAGCATTCTTCAATGTTAATAGAGTGAAAACTTGGAAGGGAATTAAAGTTTTATCCTTCAGAAGGGTTTTTTTACAAAAATAATGTTTTTCTAATTCAAAATTAAAAAATAGAGTACATTTTTTTTGTTTTCTTAAATAGAGATGTCACGCTCTGTAAGCACGACATCCACTATTGATTTCCGCCCAACCCCAACTGTCATGGTCAAAAAAAAAAAAAAAAAAAATAGCTCACGTCGCTATCTGAGATCGCGACATAGTTTGCTCGATATGAGATTTCGACATAATTTGCGCGGCCCCAGATCGCAACATTGGGATGTTATATCCCGAATCCTAAGTCTTTTTGCTTTCATTTTCTATGCAATCTCTCTCCTTCTTACGACACAACTTGCACGGACCTAGATCCCCTGATTCCCTTCGGCTAGTTTGGCTTCATTCTTGTGACATCAAAGCTTCATATGCATGGAGGTAACACTGCAGCACGTATTTTTCTAATTTTTCTACTGTTCGAATCTCCACATCTCCGAAAGTGAAATGTGCGAGCTTAGGGTTAGGGTTAGGGTTAGAGTTAGGGTATTTTTTTCCCTGTTGTTTTCATTTCCGTTGGGCACATGATGACTACCTGCTTGTCTCTATTCTCGAAGCACGCTAGGGTTAGGGTTTTGTCTCTGTTCGCCCGTGATAATAGGTCGTGCGATGCTGTGATGTTAGAGATATTATATTAGGTTATGATACTAGGTCATTGTCTCTACTTGTCTCTTATGTTTGATATGTTAGGGTTTTGGCTCTTCTTGTAATACCGACACCTCGGTATACTCATATTTTACTTCTCCTCACATTTATATATGATGTTCTTCACATCTCTTAGAGCGAAATTCTACTCTTAAGGTTGTTTAGAAAATTCATCAGGTATTGATCGGTAAATATTTTAAACTTTAAGTGATCGGTTAATAGAAAGTTGGCGTTCGGTAAAGTTAAATTTTATTCAGTATTCAGAAGAAATTGAGGCATTGGTGGAAAACTTCTTTCGTAGTAAAACTGTGCATTTAATAGATTAACTCTTCAATTTTTGAATTTTGATGGGTGATCGGTAGTTTCTATCTGTCGATATTCTATTCCATTCCGTCGATCGGTATGTCTATTTGGCTCGTGATGTTTTCTTTAGCAATTTTTAACAATTTTATTTGTTACACTAAATTGTCTTTAAATTGATCGATTATTTTACCATCGATCGGTAATATTTTTGACTGTTCGGTGTAATTATCATCAGTAATATTTGTACGGTTCGGTGCACATCCCATATTTTATTTACTATTCGGTGCTCTCTTTGATTTTTCACATACCCATTCGGTCACTGTGTATCCAACTAACCGAACACCCATCTTTACCAGGTACCCAATGTTTACCGAACATTAAATAAATTTTCCACTCCGGATCGGTAATTTATTTTCATTGGTCGTTCGGTGATCTTAGTTTGTTAATAATTATTTCCGCCAACTGCCCACTCCAATCGGCACATATACAAACATATTTATTTATTTATTTATTTATTTAATTCTTTTTCCTTCCATCGGTTGATACAGTGTACTTCACATCATTTCCCTCCTTTGGCCAAATAGTGCATTTACCTTTTTATTTTCTTTTTGCTTCTTGTTAAATTTGTATTTTCTCCCTGTACCGAACAACCTTTGCATTTGACCGAACAATATTGCTTCCAAATTTGTCACTTACCGAATAGCTGAACATTTAGTAATTTCATTTCACCTAGGGCCCAACATTGAGCATTTTCCGTTTTGGCACAATTCACTTGTCAATTTCTCCACTTACCAAACAGCAACGATGTGCACATGAGAATTCACCAAAGTCTTCAAAGTCGTTCGTGAGTTGCATTTGATCTCATAACCTACCGCTTTCCAAAAAATTAATTTGCCACCAGGCTATCCAATATCTTCAATTATATTATGTAAAACTTATATTTATTATCATATTTTCAAGATGCCCAAACTTTTGCTTATTTCCTGTGAACTTGCATTTCTCATTTCAAATCTTTATTTACCGACCGCCGAATATATTTTATCACCCAGATAGAACTAAGAGCACTTGAACTTATTGGGGTAACTTTTCCCAATAACCCAAGAATACATATTGGACACTTGTATAATTTAGAAGTAAACAAGGGTTATTTAGCAATTATAAGAAAATGGGTTTATAAATAAAGAGAAGGGGTGAGACATTGAACCCACGAAAGCCAAATTCCATTTTTTCTTCTTCTCTATTTTCTCTCTCGGTTCACACCTCTTCTCTCTATTTCTTCATGTTTCTTCCAAAGATCAATCAAAATACTTCTAAACTCACACTCTAAAAGTTCCAAAACTCATGACCCAACCCCTAGCAAGTTAAAGCTAGCGAGAGAGTTGAGGTTTTTAGTGAGAGAAAATCTAGGGTTTGATCGTACCTCAATTTGAAGGGAGATCGAGACTAAAAATTTAGGTAATATTTTTAATTTTAGTTTAGGTTTATGTTTCCTCTTTCATGACTTTGGAGTTATGCTGAAATTTGATGAAAAATAATTGGTGGGTTTTAAAGTCACCGTAAGTGAGAGAAAATTTTGGATATTCAATATTAGGGGTTTTGGATTTGTTTGAAAGGATTGACATTGATGATAGTGAATATTTGATTATGTCCATTAGGAGTTGCCGAAATCTAAACAAGCAGGACATTCACTGTAGAGACGTCTGGGAGTGACTATCGTTTCTAGTACAGTGAGTGGGACATTGACACTATGTTTTCGATTGAACAAATTCTTGTTTTATAACTTTTCAAATGACATGTTTTAAGCCATGTGTGAAAACATATGTTTTTGACTATATATTATAGATGATGGCTTTTGTGATTCATTGGAGTGTCCCAAAATGATTGATTTGAATATTATGCATCCACGGTTTGTAATGAAATGATATCATGCCACTCTTTGAAACCTTGATGTGATTTATATGCTACCATTGCATTAGCACATTGATTTGAAATGATTTCATGAAATATATTGGTACGCGGATTTGATATGATTTGATGATATATGTGAGCCGGATGCTTACCTGTGATATGATGATATGATGATGTATCTTTGATAGATTTCCGTGCTACGAAGGGTTTTGACAGTGACACCCATTGTGTCCGGATACGCTTCGGTCGGAGGTATCCCCAAACGCCATATGTATAGTTGCGGCCGGATGAACCAAATTGGGGAGGACATATGTGATGCCACTGTTTAGTTCTAGGCGGGATTCTATACATGGTTGATTATTTATATGCGTATAGACACGGACTAATCAAGTTGAACCGAAAGGGGAGGGCATGCGTGAGCCACTGTCTAGCACTTGGTGAGGCTTGTGACCAACGTTGGGGTAGAGAGCTAAATTTTATGCACTTGCATATGAAAAACCCCCAATGCGCCCATCATTGGTCGAGGTAGATCTTTGCCAGGGTTATTTTCCTGGCAAGCTCTAAATGTTTTCGAAAATGTAAATGAATGCATCCTTTGATACTATGATGTGTGATATGTGATCACCTGATTTCTGGAATTAACATGCTTAGTTTTGATATCATTATGGTTTTGAAATGTATTTTGACACTCCATATTCACATTTATTATTGAGAACATATTATTGATCCTCTCACTCACTGAGTATTTCCCCATAATACTTATCCCTCACTTTCCCTGATTTCAAAGATAGATTGACACGAGACATGTCGAGAGAGTTCAACATACTTGATTTGTATTGAAGATCTTGGACTTTAGGTATGATATCGATCATTTTTCTGCAGTGATATATTTGATGATATTGGATGATATATATATATACATTTGAAGTCTATAGTATGACCATTGTATACATTTATTGGGATGACTGTAATTATGTTGAGTAATGAAATTGAAACTCTCAGATATGTTGTATTCTTATGCATTGAGGTAAATGTCTTGCATTTTATATTTTTTACTTGAAAAAATAATATTTTGAAGAAACATGTTTTATACAGGTATTGGTATTAGCCTTAATTGTCTTGATATGCATGTCGAGTGGTGGCCGCATACGGGGTGACGGGTGACGGGCGACGGGCGACTGTTCACGGCGTCAGATCGAGGATCGGGGCGTGACACTTCTTTTGTTTGTGAGAACTTAGGGTTAGGATTAGAGTTAGGGTTTTCTGTAGTTCGTTCATGTTATGATGTTAGGGTTTTGGTTCTGTTAATGCTTCTTCTCTTGTGACAGTTAGGGTTATTGCAATGTTATTAATGCTAGTTATTGTAATGTTTCTTCTCTTATGGTAGTTAGGGTTATTGTAGTGTTGTTAATGCTTGTTATCGTAGTGAGCTGAACATTTCTTTAAAACAAAATGTTAGGGTTTAAGCTGATATGTATTTTGATTTTCATGATATTCATGTTGATATTCATGATTTGTATCAATTACAATCAATGTTATGAATGTTCATCTTAGTTGTCTATCAATGTTGATGTTTATGTTGATATTTTTTGTAATTTTCATGATATTAGAGGAAAGATGGCTGATAACCATATGAGACTTGTGTTTTATTCGGAGGTCAAATTGGTGAACTTGAAAATGAGTATCGGTATAGTGTTGGAGCTAAAATGAGTGTTGTAGTTCGTAACAATATTGGAAGGAAGGAGTTCATAAATGTATTGCATCGTAAATGTATGATTGATTCTAGATAATTCAAACTGAATGTTTCATGTAGATATCATCTTTGGTCTGTCTCTTTCTTATTGTGTATTACTAGTGGAGGATGACTTTTTACCGGATGTGTTGTCACTGCTTAGATATATCCTGGATTTGTCATCAGTTGAACTTTTTTTAAAGCAAAAACCAATTTATAATTGCATCTATTGATCCACCTATTCCTATGGTAAAAAATAAGTCAGATGTCACAGGTAGTTCATTTGGGAGAGACCCAGGTAGTTCATTTGGTGGAATCGTAGATAGTTCATTCGGGGGTGTGACAAATTTTGGATCTTATACTGAAATGTTGATAAATGTGAATGTTGGAGATGAATGGTTATAGTATGAGACATTCATTTTCGATGATGTTACATTGAGTGCTCCTCGTGCATCAGTTATGTTTATGATAAATGAGTTTGGAGAGCCCAATTCTAGCATGTCTTATGAGGGACAGGGGATAGATCATGTAGAAATATTTGTTAATGGTGAATTAGAGGGTGAAACTTATGATAATCAGAATATTGTAAATGAAGAATATCGGGGGGACGAAGATGAAAAAGACATACCATTTCTATATAGTATGGAGGAATGAGACATGATGGTTGATGAGTACAATTACTTCAACCGTCCAACATGAGATGATGATCTTGTGTTATGATGGTTAATGGAGATTTCTCTCGATAAATGGATCTTGTGTTATGATGGGAGACACAGATGGGGGGAAATGACCACTAATCGATCGGTGTCATTTAATAGTGTGCTGAAGGGTGCAAGAAAGCTATCAATCACTGTATGAAAAAGACATACCATTTCTATATAGTATGGAGGAATGAGACATGATGGTTGATGAGTACAATGACTTCAACCATCCAACATTAAATGATGATCTTGTGTTATGATGGTTGATGGAGATTTCTCTCGATAAATGGATCCTGTGTTATGATGGGAGACACAGATGGGGGAACATGACCACTAATCAATCGGTGTCATTTAATAGTGTGCTGAAGGGTGCAAGAAAGCTATCAATCATTGTATGTGCGCGAGCAACAATGTACCGTATGGTTTGTTTGGAGTTTGGTGTTTGTAGCATAGCAAGTGTAAGAAGATGTGGAGGGATGGTTCAATGCACGGATGACTCAACATAATTTATGGAGTTTGATGATTGATTCAGTATAGGGATAGCTGAATATAGAAATAGATTGTTGTGGGGAAGAGTATAGAAGATGTCGTGATTAGAGATCGCGACATAGGTTACGCGATTTACAATTGCGACATAGGTTGCACGCTTTCTAATCGCGATATGTCTATGTTGCGATCTCCAATCATGACATGAGGTGTTTATTATTTTTTTTTTATCGCGATAGTTGGTTGAAAGGAGTGATAAATAGTTAATGTCGCGTTCACATAACGCAACATTTCTATTGTTTTTAATTTTGGATTGAAAAAGCTTTATTTTTTAAAAATCCCACCTTCCGAATGAGGTTTGCAATAAAGGTTTTAACTTGGTTATTAAAACACGTGTTGTTTGAGGATGCGGTCTGGTCTGCCAATTCCAAGTGATGGTTTGTTTTCGATCTTTCCCATCATAACCAGGGCTTCTCTCGAATCATCAACACGTGGTTTGGAGTCAAAGATAGCATAAAAAAGATTTGGTGACAAATAAGTAATTGACTTCGATTATGAGCAAGAGGCGTCCAAGTTCCCAGCTAGAATTTTCAGGACCATTCCCAGCCCCGCATCTCACCGCATAACGCCCGTAAACATAGCAACTCTACACTACATAAGCCCCCATAACCTACCCCCACTTCCCGTCCCTCACTCCCTCTTCACCTTTACGCTTCTCTTACACAATTACTACTCTCTCTCTCTCTTCCATTCAAGGACTACAATCCAAACTCCTCTCTTTCTCTCTCTGTGTCCCTCTGCCAAAAATGCAGTACAAGAACTTGGGAAGATCAGGGCTAAAAGTGAGCCAACTCTCATATGGGGCATGGGTTAGCTTCGGCAACCAACTAGACGTGAAGGAAGCCAAATCTCTCCTCCAATGTTGCAGAGACAACGGCGTCAACTTCTTCGACAACGCCGAGGTCTACGCCAATGGTCGGGCCGAAGAAATCATGGGTCAGGCAATCCGAGAACTAGGTTGGAAAAGATCAGATGTGGTTGTCTCCACCAAGATCTTCTGGGGAGGTCCAGGACCCAATGACAAAGGGCTTTCCAGGAAGCACATAATTGAAGGAACCAAGGCTTCTTTGAAGAGGCTTGACATGGAGTATGTGGATGTCATTTATTGTCATCGCCCAGATTCGAGTACACCGATTGAGGAAACTGTGAGGGCTATGAATTATGTGATTGATCATGGTTGGGCGTTTTATTGGGGGACTAGTGAGTGGTCTGCTCAGCAGATTACTGAGGCTTGGGGGGTTGCTGAGAGGTTGGATCTAATTGGGCCTGTTGTCGAACAGCCCGAATACAATTTGTTGTCTAGGCATAAGGTAGTTTCTTGGCCTTGATTCACATGTTCATTTTAATTTTTTTGGGAAATTTTTTTCTGGTGATTTAGTAGAAATTAGACAATTGAGTATGACCCTGATGCTAAATTCTAATTTTTTATTTTTTATTTTTTTTTATCTGGTTCTTTATGTTTTGGTTGTGGGTTTTTCATATTTGGGAAATGCGAATGTTTGATTTAATTGGTTTTGGTGATTCAGTAGATATAGGGTAAATGTGGTTGATCCAGATGTTGATTATCTGAATCTTTAATTGTTTTGATTATGAGATTCTTTCAATGGGTACGTTTGATTTTGTGGTTTTGTTGGTTAAAATCAGTCAATGGGTTTGCTAATGATTTTGGGGAAGAATTCTTTGAATTTGTTCATGAGTTTTCTGGCATTTTCGTTCTCTCTTTTTCTTTTTTTTTTTTATTGGCTTTTTTGGCGAGTTTATTTTAATCTAAAATTGAGTGTCTGAGGTTTTTGATTGCATTTGGCTTGTTGTCATGTGATTTTATGTCGTTTGAATTCTTGTCAACTGGGTTTGTTTGTATTGTTTTGTTCTGACTTGTATTCCTGTGAAATTGAACTCCCTTTTTTTCTAACCTTTCTTGGTGGTGGGTTGATTCCACCATTAGTTTACAGTAGATTCTGATATTGACGCTTTTGTTCCTCAGAAAGAAGGTGTGGTTTTGGTTTTACACTAAGCTTGATTAATCAGCCCTTGTTTGGTTTCTAGCATTCTTGTTCATAACAAATAGTTTGACTGCTTGTTGTTAGTGCTCAGGATGACGAAATATTCACCCAAAAAAATTATATTATTTGTTTTAGACGTTTTGGACTGTCTTCCTGTTCTTGGGAAAGCAAACAAATGAATTTGACTCTCCAAATTCATAATAATTTTAGAGATTGTTGAGGAGATTAGGTTGGCTGTGGTAGGAAGGCTAGGCTCTAAATCATGGATAGGAAAAGAATATGAAGGGAAGTAACTATTTTTTTTTTCTTTATTGATTTTTATTGAGAAGGAATAGGTAAGGATGTTAAGATAATGTTTGGGTAGCCTATGAGAAGAAAAGAGGAGAAATGAGTGTACATCCAAATGTTTTCTTAGGGGGCATTTGGCAAAAAGGTATGAGAACGAATGAGAATGAAACCAAAAGATAATGTTTGGATTAATATTATGGGAATAAACATTTTGGATTTATACTCAAAAATTTAGGAATCCACAAAATCCAAGTAAAGTGGTGGGTTTTGTTGGAAACCTACATTGATTCCTAAATAACTATTTACTCTCACACTTACCTAAAATTATGCATAACTCTCCACTCTTACACTTCTTTTTCTTCATATAAAATTTTAATTATTAAGTTATTTTTTTCCTTTTTTTATGAAATTGTCCATTACTCATACATATATATATATATATATATATATATATATATATATATATAACTAAATAAGTAAAAAAAAATATTTTCATTATTAAGTTATTTTTTTTTTAATTTTTGAAAATGATATAAAGTTTACTTGATAAATTCTTATAATATTTATTTTTTTCGTTATAAAATTTTCCATTACCCATTACTCATACAATATTTTTATAAAATTATCCATTACACACACACACACACACACACACAAACACACACACATATATATAAAATTAAACAAATGAAAAAAATATAAAATTTTCATTTTTAAGTTATTTTGTTTTTTTTTTTTGTTTTCGAAAAGGATATAAAATTTACTTGATGAACTCATATAATATTTATTTTTATTTATTTATTTTTCTGCAAAGTGAATTGAAGCTGTCTTGTTTTTGCTTACTAAAGCAATGGGTTCTGATTGTGCCTCTAGGGTCAAAATCCAACCTATACATGTTAAATTCTATTGTTTAATAAGGAAATGGGTGCTTCTTGATTCTCATAAGTCTAAATCAAAGTAAAAGTCCATCCATCTCATCCTAATTTTCGAATGCTAGTGCTTTTGTTGAAGATGGAGGATTGGTTGATTTTGGACAAAGGAGGTCTAGTGCAAAAAAAAAAAAAAAAAAAAAAGAAAACTGGTTCTTAATCCCAAATTTTAGCTAGCATTGTTTGAGACCAATATATGAGAAATGAGAGGGGAAAAAAAATATCCATAGAAATTTAAAAATAATGCGTTAATTCAACTGGTTTGGATTCTCTTATGCCATACATTTTCATATAAAATCATCTCCTTAATTAAACCATTGACATTCATATTGTTACAGATAATTTACATCCACGTTTTCAACCACCTACCTCGACATTTCACTAAATGTTCTACATTTAAGATCTTGCTCCTCCTAAGTTGTGCATCTTGGATATTCATTGCATATATCCAAACCATTTTAGTCGATATTCTCTCATTTCATCTACAATTGAACTTACTTCCAACTTAATACATATTTTTTCATTTCTAATCTTATCTTTTTTAGTTTTACCATACATTTATTTAAATATTCTTATTTCAGGTACAATCATTTTATACTTTTATTATTGTTTAATGGTCCAATTCCTGGTATCATATAATAATGCAGGTCTTATTGTAGTTCTAATAAATCTCTCCTTCAACGGCAATCACATCGTGTGATTGCAAAGAATTTCGAATACACTTTTCATTTTTATCTAATTTGCTTGGATCCGATGATGAATCTAAAGTAAAATGTTTACTCTTCGAATCGTTTCTCCATCATCTTGATGACTTCCACCAAACGTACTTCTTATATACTTAGTTTTTGATTGACTTAATTTAAATACTCTGCATTTTAACGTGTCTCTCTATAACTCCAATTAGCGGTAATATCCTCCCTAGTTTCATCAGTTAGCACTATATTATCGGTAAAAAGTATGCACCATGGTAATTCATTTTGAATGCTTTTCCCTATTTCATCTATCATTATTGCAAAAAGAAGGGAGTTTAGTGCCGAATTTTGATGAAATTCAGTGTTAATTGGGAAACTACCATTTAAAATCCCGAAGGTTTATACATTTGTAATAACTCCCTCTTACATATCTTTGATGTAATAAATGTATCTCAAGGAGATCCCCTTCTTTATCAACGCCTACTATAGTACGTCTCTGGACCTATATCTTATGATTTTTCTAGATCAATATGCAAGTCTCTCTTGTGTACTCTAAACGTGTCCATTAAATGCCTAAGCAAGTGAATGGTTTTAGTGGTGGATCGTTCTGATATGAAACAAAATTGATTTTGAGATACTTACCTCCAATCTCAATTTATGTTCCATCATTCTCTCCCACAACATCATAGAATAAATAATAAGTTTAATTCCCCTATAATTGGAACAATCTTATATTTTACTTTTATTCTTATATGGTGGTACAATTGTACTCCCTCTCTATACTTGGGACATTTTCTTGATTTGTCAAATTTTGTTAAAAGGATCCGTCAATATTCCTATCCCACTTCACCCGAACACTTTCACACCTTAATAGGGATGCTATTGGGTTGTATGGTCTTTTTTTTTTTTTTTTCTCATTTTCTTTAAGGCCTCCTTTGCTTCATGAGGATGAACTATGCGTTTAAAATATCTGTTGATCTCCTCTACAGGTATCATGATATCACTGATATTTTTGTGCCCTCAACGTCAAAGAGGTTATTAAAATAGTCCCTCCAACTATTTCTTATGTCTTTATTATTTACAAATTCACTATTGGTTTCACTTTTGATATACCTAACACCATTTAGGTCTTTTTTCTTTATATCCCTTAGTTTGGCAATTTTGTAGAACTCTTTTTCTTCATCCTTAGTTTCTAATTTATTATATAATTCGTTATATATCTTGCTTTTTAATTCGTGAATAATCTTCTTCGCCTCTTTTTTTTTTTTTTTTCCAATCTTGTACTTCTTAAATGCCGTACCTTTCTTACTTTTAATATTTTTGTAACACTCTCTTTTGGTTCATATAATAGATTAAATTTATTCATTCTACCATCATAACTCCTTGTCTAATGGCACCTAACCTTTGGATGCATCAAGAACTTCCTTATCTAATTTTTTAATATTACTAGATATTTCTATCTACATGGTTTCCAAATTATTATTAGTAGATCTGGTAGTTTCTTGAATTAACTTGTCTTTAAAGGTCGTCACCTTTTTCTTTTTTAGATTCCATCACTTAATTCTTGGATCCATAAATTGACAATCATTCTTTTGTCTTTTAGGCACGCATACATGTAAAACTAAAAGTTTATATTGAGTTGCTATACTTTCACCTGGTATAACTTTGCAATTCCTACATGTCATTCTATTGTCCTTTCTGATGAGGAATAAAATTTGTTTGGTTGACATTTGACCCACTCTTATATATGACTGTGCAATTCTCTTTTCTTGAATAAAGTGTTTACAAGTATCAAATCAAATATTGTGGTAAATTTTAAATAATACCCCTCACCTTCCTACTATCAAAGTTAAAGTTTTCACGTACGGGTTCAAATCCCTCATTATTTTCACCCACATGCCCATTTAGATATTCTCCAATAAATAACTTCTTCTCACTAGGTGTAGTTTGTATAAATTTATCTAGGTCTTTCTAGAATTGTTGTTTATTAGTTTCATCTACACCTATCTAAGGTGTATTTTTCCTATTTTGGTTTCTCAACAAAATTTTTACGTTGATTGTTAATCTATCGCAACCCTTCTCCTCTACTTAGGTTTGGGACTGGTTGTGTTAAAAGGATATTTACATTTTGAGATCAAACACTGCCGGAGAATAATTGAGAAAATTTAACTGTCCAAGGAAAGAAAGGAAAAAAAGAAAAAAAAGCAAAGCAAACCCACCAACAATAATCGAGTACTGTCTCTTACACCCCTCTCAAAAAAAAAAAAAAAAAGAATTTAATACTTTGTCCAAGGAGGCCCAGTCCAACGAAGCCCAACTAATAACATGGCTGAGTTGAATTTATGTTGTACAAAGATCAAGTATAAAGCTTCACAGAACACTGAAAAAAAGAAAATGACAATAAAATTTGACAATATGTTTAAGAAGAAAAACGATTAATTCCACAAGGTACAGAGTAACTTGGAAAATAGATTTATTCTAAACATAGTTTTAATCATGTCATTTTTCTCTAAACAGAAAACCATGTATTTTGCACACATTTTTGATTTTTCTTATTTGGAACAATATTCTAAGACTTTGAGAAATGAACATATTCCTTATTTTCTATTGAAAAGTGAAAACTGGAAGTTCGAGTAGAAAACTGCGTTGAAAAATAAAAAATATTTTTTTCACTAAAAGGCCCCTTATTGATCCTTTAGAGTTCGTGCTGTCCTTATTTTGATGCAAAATCTCCATAACACTTCTTTTGGGAATTTAGATTAAGATTTAGCTGACAGGAAAGGTTATGAATTTTCTTAAATCCTAAGATTTAGCTGACAGGAGAATCTGACAACCTTTTATGAACCGTGTTGCTGAAATCCTAATTAAATTTACTCATGAAGTACGCTTAGCCTTTGAAGTGCCTCACGGTGAAAATACATCATCCTCTACATATCGCTGAGCCTTGCTAAATCCCTCCTCCACTAACATAAAGTCCTTAAAAGTCTATGTTGGCTTGATCCACTATTACCTATTGATGCAGATTAGTATTGTAACAACGCTTACCAAGTGAATCACATTTTGTATGACTTTCTTCAAGTGTGGGCCGCTTTTCCTGTAGAACTTCCCAAACCTTCCTTCTGTATACTTTTCATCAACTAGTGTTGGACCACTTTAATTTGACAAAGATATGCCCTATCAAAAGCTTGCTTGCAGTTGAATGCTTTGGAAATTTTTGTCTTCTGTCTCTATCTACCGTCAATAAGCTAAGCCTTTACATTGTTGATGCAGTTTTTGATCTCATGGAAGTGCAATAAATCAACTAAAAGTTGTGGGTTTCAAGATAATGTTATTTCCTTTCATTTCTATGGAGAATGATTAGTATGAAGACCATCTAAAAGTTGATGTATCTCAAATGGAAGGTGCAAAGATGTTGCAATTTTTTTTTCTTTGTCTGGTTTATTGCTCTTTCACTTCCATACTGATGTGGCAACTCGTCCTGCTATGGAAGTACTAATAGTTGAGAAAAACTTCTGTGCTTCAAGAACATGATGAAGTGGTGTGTACAAGTCAATTACATGTCATTATTATGTGAGTTATAGTAATAATCAAACATATGAGACTTGATTTGTACACACACCTTATTATTATTGTGTTGTTGGAACATATTAGTTGTATCCTGGTTATTGAATTTTTTAGTGACTGGTTAAGTTTATGGTGGTGCTATAACCCTATCATCTTTGTGGTGGAAAAGTGGTAAATTAGTAGTGCAAATATTATTGCCTTTCCAAAAGTTTTGGTGTCATAGTCTCAAAGCAAATTGATTTACGTTTGCAATATCTCCTACTAAGTTGTTACTCCTTTGGATGTGGGTTTTGAGAGTGAAGCAGGTTGTGTATCCCCCTAGGGGCTGGATATGTTATTAATGAGGGAAATACTTTTTTTTCCCTTAGGGGGAGTGATTTCCTTTAATCTATAGGAGAGGATCTAGGATTTGTGTTGGGATTTTATTGAAATTTAACCTGTTATTCCAAAACATAACTCTATATTTTGTCAGCATTTTTGATTTTATGAATGCGAAACTTGAGTGTTCTGGATCTCTTCCTCAAGAAAATTGTTGCTTATTGCCTGTATAATGAGCTCTTCGTGTTTTCAATATATATATATATAATTTATTTTCTCCTTTTCTACTTAGTTTGTGATGGATTGCTTCAATGATCGTAGAACAACTTATGCCTTCTATTGTGATTACTTAATTCTCTTTAGATGATTTTGCCTTATTTTCTGTTGCAGGTTGAATCTGAATATCTACCTTTGTATACAAACTATGGTCTAGGTTTGACCACATGGAGTCCGCTGGCATCTGGAGTGCTCACAGGGAAATATAAGAAGGGGAACATACCTGCTGACAGCCGGTTTGCATTAGATAATTACAAGGCAAGACTTAATCTATTATATTCTTCCCTTGCTGTCCTTGTTTAGTTTTGTTAATTATTGTTTCCCTGGATCTTTGCTTTTATATTCTAATTACCAAAACCTGCTAGAAACAAATGGAAAATTATTTTCTAATTGGAGGAAAATTAATGTTGTGTGGAATATACTTTATGATACCCTATACATAACTAACATTCTTGAACTTGGTAAGCATCTCATGTCTCATTGTTAGTTTATTGTAGATTTTATGTGTAGGACAGAAATGTAATATCTTGCATGGACCTTTTCACTAGATTTAATCATGTATTATTCTGTCAGACCCAACTAAATATTTGAATTTTTCCCTATTTAATAATAAAGAAAAGTATAGGAGACAAGTTGGCATATGTTAGAAAATAATGTGCATTACTGACTTGAGTAGAGCAAAGAACTGCAATTGCACAAGCATTGGAATTGAATTGGCCATCACATATCTAGCCTGAGTAAAGATAAGCACTTTAAAATCCATTGAACAAAAAGCCTTCGAATTTAGGAAGTAGGGAAGAAACTCCAAAAGAGAAACTTTTATGAATAATATTGAATAGATGCTTGAAATAAAGAAATATAATGTATTTATAATCCTAAGCAGGGTTATTGAATCTTAGATATTGAATATTGGCAAGTGCTATTACAACTAGGAAGCTAACTAAGATCCCTTCTGAAAGCAAATTCTGTGCAAATTAGCAAGAACTCTCAGTTTTTTCAATCATTTGAAGCACCCATTTTTCAACTTTCGATGCCTTTTCTCTTGATCAAATGATCACAACATTTGTCCTTAAGATGTCCTAATGTATTTGTTAAAAACGTCGGCTAAATATATACAGCCCTCCAATACACGAGTTCTTTACCTTCTCTACCTTGTGTGTTCAATGCTAACCCAAAGCCAACACAAATGGCATCTCACCAAGTCTCATGCTTCTGCATTTAAGCTCTCTTGCGGTACATTAAAGCCTCCCTTGTGACCACTTTTGGTTTGTTGGTCCATCATCATTTGGGCTTTTCAATTGTTCTTATTTTAGTTTTGTGATTGCAATGACTACTGTTATTATATATGGCCAACGTGCAAGAAATTAAGATGAATTTGATAAAATATAAAGTAGGGGAAATGAAAAGAAATTTGGTAAGGTAAATTTTATAGAAAAATATTTTATGGCGAATTTATGGTTGGTTAAGAGTAATTTGATGGTTTTACTTTTTTTTTTTTAAAAAAAAGAAAAAAGCTGTTGGCAATTTATTCAGATATTTGAGTTCCCATCCATCTTACACATTTATCTTTTTCTCACAAAAATAAAATTTCATCATATTAAGGGATGAAATGCAGAGATATTTTGAATCATCATAAGTGACTCTTCTCTTTATAATAGTTGTAAATAACCATGGCTATGGTTCTCGTATCTGAAACTGTTCCACTCCATGGCTTTTGCTAGTTTATGTTTATTCTCTCTTGTGTATGCCTGATCTTCCTTGGGTCACCCCCCTTTGTGCCTTTCAGTGCTTCCAATACCATAGGTAATGAATGAAAAAGGAAAAATCCGCTTAACACCTTTGCAAGAAACCCATTTTAAAATCTGAATACCACTTCTGACCACGGGAGCATCAAAGTTCTTCATCTTACTTGTGAACAAAGTTAGATGTCAGCTTTGCTTTTCCCCAATAATTCTTTTGCTATTATTTTCTAGGGTAGGTGTTACTGTCCAAGCCCTTTCATCTTCAAATTTGACTAATGATAACAAAATTCCTCATGCCTTGGCCATGATCTCATCTCCCACCTCCCATATGGTCTTTTGGTAATTTGGTGAACACTCTAATCTCTTGGTCTCTCTATAATGCTCTTGATATCTTGGCATAGTGGGAAAGTGGTGGTGGGATTTAATAGGGTACAAACCCTACAGCTCTGCAATGGAAGTCCACACGGAAAGAAAAGAGAACTACATATCGTTATTGAATAATAATACCAAAAGTTGAATAATACAAAGCCTAAAAAGTGTTAAAATAGACTAAGCTAGGGTAAGGAACAAGTAAAGTCCTAAACAAATCTACTGAAATGAGGAAGCAAATAATAAAAGCTTGCTATAGAGTTCTAACAGCTGTAGACAACCAAACTAAATAAAGAAGGAACACATTACCAAATCTGACAAAAATCAGAATTTGCAAGGAGTGGATTGCCCCAGAAATCCAAAATGATTGCCCAGGTTGTGGAAGTGACTGAGACTGGATTATTATTGGGCCCATGGATCACCGTGGCGATACCTTGGGGTGATAATTTCAACCCCTTAGTCTTTTCATCACTGGGTTGATGAAGGGAATGATGCTACATTCTTACTGCACCTTGGGATCACCCTAGCGATCCCGTGGGGCAATAATTTCAATCCCTCGGTTTGCGATGAAGGATTACCGCCCCAGTGGTCATGGCCTGGCAGGGGACACCTATCTTTCATGCTTTTTTGAGCCCTTTCTGCATGCCAATTGACCCATAAAATGACACTTTGACCTTCCTTTGGATTGTAGATTCATCCTCCGAATTTTCCATCATGCTTGGCAACTTGAAATGTGATTTTAAGGGCTTCTTGTTCTGCATCACATTCCAACTTCTTAATGTTCTTTTCCAGATCAACTTTGTTTTCTCTGTCAACTAGATCATCCCTCAAGTCAATTATCAAAACCTGTGAAAAATAAGCCAAAATTCTTGTTTGTTTGAACCTTACCGGTTCCCACCCAGTTAAGAGAGTTGCTTGTGGATTCTTTTCTTGCAAGTTGTTGACAATTAAGCTTGTCATTAATGGGGACCCTTGCAGGATTTCTGCCCTGAAAAGGTCTTCTACAGCCTTTGGGCTGGTTGTCAAGAATCTGCCTCCACAATCAGTGTTACTTTGCTTTCCGTTGGCTCATCTCCCTTTATTATCTCTTTTCCACATGCTTCTACTTCTAGACACCAAGTGGAGGGGAATTCTTTAACATGGGATCCTTATTTCTTTTTGAACCTATATGATATGGAGAGGCAAATAATCTTATAAAATTTGTGAAAACTGTTTCTATTGTCACATATATTGGGGGGTCATGTCAGGTCTAGAACATATTGTTAAGACCAAAGTCGTGAAAACCATTTTAGACAATGTTTCTGTCATAATTATTGTCACATAATGGAAGACATTGGAAAAATGGCTTCCATATGCATGATTTTAGTGACCCTAAATAATTGTCAAGGTTGGTTGCTATCAACCTGTTCATGTTTTGCGCTAAAATCATGTTTATACCTGGACCAGAAGATTTGCCTTGTTAGCTAATGCTCATGTATTAGAGTAATCAGACTAACTTGTGGTTAGGTCCCAAAATCACTTTCAAAATGTTTTAACCCCTTGTGACTTGCAGAAAGTTGAGTAGTTGGTTTAGATGGGGAAAATCATGTGAACATTGCGCCGTTTTTGGAAAGACTAAATGCTTTTATAGGCATTTTCTCCTTGTCTTCTTGGTGGTATTTTGTGTTATGGTATTTAGTCTTGTATGCCTTTTGTAGATTTTATGCATAAAGATTCAATTCTTACTAAAGTTCGATGTTATTTATTTTTATTCTTTGTCAATTTATCAGAACCTTGCTGGTAGGTCCTTGGTTGATGATGTATTGAAGAAAGTGGATGGACTGACACCTATTGCACAAGAGCTGGGTGTGCCTCTGTCTCAACTTGCGATTGCTTGGTGTGCTGCAAATCCTCATGTCTCATCTGTTATTACCGGTGCCACAAAGGAGTCTCAAGTTAGTTTTTGCATGTTGAAAACCAAATTGCCAGTTTATGGTTATATATTTTACGCATTGCCAAGCTTTTAATAATGCGGCCTCTTTCTTGTCTCATTATGTGACACATTTTTGCTCTTGATGTAGATTGTGGAGAACATGAAAGCTGTTGATGTAATTCCATTGTTGACGCCTGCTGTGATGGAGAAGATTGAAGCCGTTGTCCAAAGCAAGCCAAAGCGTCCAGATTCTTTTAGATGAAGGGCAAGCTTGCAGCCACATCTAGGTGCCGTTTCCACCGTGATGTACCGCTATTAAAGGGTTGGTGTGCCTGTCGACATCTCTTACTATATTCACCAAATTTCTGAACTCAGATCGACATTTTAAGACTATCTTTCTTTAAGAATAGTCTCCATTTTCCATTAAGTTGGGAGAATGATACCGGAGTTGGAAAGGGTCTTGTCAAAGTAAACAAGTTGAACAATTGTGGCTTAAATAATTTTCAATTTATTAGTTTATGGTGCTCTAGAGGGGTATTTTAGGTGATTGATAGGTGTTAGTGGGATAACTCCCACTAACCCATAACTACCTTTAGACTATTTTTTTTTCTCCATCGATCTCTCTCTCACGTTTTGAGTTTGAATGGGAGACTAACCTCTCCCTCTCTCAATGGATATCATCTTGAGTTTTTTCCACCATTGATGACTTCTACGAGCAAGCTTGAGAGAATTATTCTCTAGAGAGAGAATATAGAGGGCATGAGAAAAATTCTACGTAGGAAATTTTTCCAGTCACAATAATCGCCGGACTGATGGTTGCGGCGTTGTGATATTGCGGTGGTGATTCGATTAACATCGTGATCATCATCCCGACCGTGAGATTCGATTGAGGGATAGACGATTTGATTGATTTTTAGGAGACTATACGTTGAGGTAATTCTATACCCGATCTATTTATTTTTTCAAAAATTATTATTGTGAATGCTTCCGCTGCATGTGAATCAATTAAATCCAACACAGTTGATGAACAGTGAGTTGAGAGCTGTTATACATTGCTGGTCTCCTGTGTTATTCATGATGACAGGTGCCAACAAACGAGTCACTAAGTTCTTCAGGATTGCTCCAGGGGGGGTGGGAAGAAGTGAAAAATTCTTTAGGCTGGGTTTTTGTTGCTATCGGAATCCCAACCCATTTTGGATCAGATTGATCCTAAATCTTAAAGGTTTTACATAAAATTGGGTAGGTTCGGTTTTGATGAATTCAATTTCCATTTTCTTACTTTTGAAACTGTCAAATGGGAGTTCAGTCGAGTTTATCATTTAAGTGTTACCCCTATCGGCATATTTTGTCTTCTCCATAATTATTTTTTATTTAGATTTATTTGTTAATCTTGTCTCACAATTCAAGTGATGTTTCCCTTCATAACATCACTCACTTTCTATATAAAATAGACATTTCCCTTGTTTATTTCCTATTTTTTATTTTTATTTTTCATAGTTTGGGTTTTGCTCTCTTTGACATTTTCACATTTATTGAACTATGATATAATCATGACCCAAAATTAAATTAGGAATATGGCACATTATGAGAGCAATATGGATTGATTTATAATCTCATAAAGATTGAGATTATACCTATAGAATTTATGACCGTTAGATTATTATCCAAATGGTATCTATTGATTTATTATTTTATCTTATGAAAAATAATAGTTATCATATGAAAATCAACGATCATAGTCATGAGGTATTAATACCCATAAAAATATCAGAAACTCTACACACATCCTACTCTGATGTAATTAATCAAGAATTACCCAACAATGATCATCCATTCCTTCTCGTGAGGATAAAATATTTTGAGACGTTGCTACTCAATGATAGACCATCTCTTTTATTTTATTGTTTCTTAAAAACCCATGTCTTTTATTTGCAAAGTTCAAAATTATGATAAATTCTCAATTTCTTGGATACAAAATTAGACACCGTATTAATGGACAGTCAGTTTAGTAGGATAAAGTATTAGATTTCTTAATCAAGTTTTAGATTCAAAACTTAAAAATAAAAAAAAATATATTGGGAGAGCTATCCCCAAATAGGGATTCCGAGACACTCAATAATTTTTACTATATCCACAAATAGGGATTCCCTCTACATTCCTATTAAAAAAAATCAAAAATTATAATTCTTACTATATCCACAAAATTTTTTATCTATTAAATTAATTTATACCCCTTCGGTTCTACTTTATGTGTTGATATTGTACAATTTTTTTTTTTAAATAATAGAATAATCACAATTCTAGAAAAAATAGTACTAATTGATTAAATTATCCAATAAAAAATCAATTTTATCATATTGAAATTGAGTGTTTAGTGAGATAATAATACATAAGAATAAAATAAAAAATAATTGATATTTTCTTAATGTTTTAAAATAAAACTTGAAATTCATACTTTTTTTTTAAATGACACTTTAAATGGTAGGGAGATAATATTTCCTAAGAATTTGGTCGATGATTGGGAGAGCTTTCTCCAAATAGGAGTTAGATTTCTATGTAGTTGTAATAGAGCTATTTTGCAGAGTTCATAACCTTATATACACACACACACACAGACATGCCAACGAATTTTAACTCAACTAGTACCAGCACTCTCCCCCTTTTCCAAAGTCTCGAGTTCAAGTCTCCAAGGTATTAAAAAAAAAAAAACACACACAGAGTAAACGTAAAATAGATCCCACATAGTGCAAAAATAAAATAGAGCGCGCGTTAACAGAAAAGTATCATAGAAGAGTGACTATTTTCTCTTATTATAAAGAGAGAATTTTCATTATTTTTTCTTTAGAAATAGTGAGGTTATAATTTCTATTATTTTCTCGTAGTTGACTTCTTCTATTCTTATCGGTGGTTTTACCCTAACTTACTTGTGTGTGTGTTTTTTGTTTTTGTTTTTTTTCTTTTTTAATAATACAAATCTGTTAATATTTTTTCTCAAATTTATTAGCTGCGCTCGTGCTCTATCCGATTTTACAAAAAAATCTTCCTCTTGCTGCCTCTGAATGCTATCTTTCTAGAGTTCACCATGAGCTCCAAAAGAAAATCAATAATGGAGTTTGTCCGACTTTAGATCACTAAAATGCTGAGTTTTGATCATCGGAATGGCATAAGAGTTGAGGTTAGTGTGTGAAATCATGTTGATCTAATCGATATGTATGCTTTTTATTTTTTTTATTTTTTTATTTTTTATTTTGGACACCGTAGATTAATACGGGTCGAAGAAGACTCTCACCTCATCCTGCTGATTACAAGAAAATTGGAGAATTTTCAAATTTCATGGAGACTGTGCAAGAGAAAAGTAGTGAGTCATTGTTCACTAGCATCGATGAAAATCTTGTCAGCCTTCTTCAGACTCTAAATCTGATATGCGAATCGTGCATGATCAGCTCCGTGTTATAAATGAAGAGGTCTACGCTCCAAAAGTCGTAGCGATTGGGCCATATTTCCATGACAAGCAAAGCCTAAAGGCAATGGAAAAGCACAAACTTCACTTTCTCTAGTTCACTTGGAAGAGATTATGAGAATAGGTTGGAAAGATGCATTTGGTGCTGTAAGAGAATTGGCCGAAGTATCCTGTGAAAGTTATGTATAATCTGTGGACATGGCCGATGATGAGTTTGTGAAGATGTTGGTATTAGATGGTTGCTTTATCATTGAACTGCTTTACAAGCATAACAAGGGTTACGAAGATTGTCACGCCCCGATCCTCAGATCGACCACGCGACAACCGCCGCGTCGTCTCAGTACATGGGTAAAACCTCCCCATATACCGGGACTCCGCAAGGCTATCAAATCCACAAGAATTCATCAAAAGCATAAAATTCTTCAAAAACAAGAAATCACAAAATCATTACACATGCAAGGAGCCCATTCGGCTCATTCCTGGATGTACAAACACACACATTGACACACATCGGGGATTGGGAACCTGTACATGCACGAGTACACAGCAACACACAACGGGGAGCGGGAACCTGTACATGCACGCATGCGATGTGACCAACTTGGCCACTCTGAAAGCATTTAACAAACAAGAAGTCCCAAAACATAACCGTCGGATTTTACCAACACTTACCCGAGGAAAACAAGCCAAGATCGGTAAAATCCTAACGGTATGAGTTGATCAGAACTTCACAAAATCAAAGAAAAAGTATCGAAATTAAGATTTACAGTCCAAATGTCCCAGTACAGATATAAACAGTTTTCCAAAACTAGAGAAATCAAAATAAGTCAAAATAAATCAAAAATCGTCGGATTTTATCAATACTTGTCAACAACTCGACCAGTGTCAATAAAATCCGCACGACATGGGATGTACAGACTTCCCTTTCCATGGTTTGAGAACTATCAATCCCCAAAAGTAGCCCTGCCTGCCAAATACCTATACAATCCGCAAAAATACTTCGTAAGCTCCGTCGAGTAGGCTCCCAACTAAGTCTCCTCTGAAAAATGGGGAGAAAGAGGGGTGAGTATAGGGGTATACTCAGTGAGTGGAGTGCAATGGTGTGATTGTGTTCATAAATAAGGTGTGAATGTGGGGCAGTCAAATCATATCTCATAAATCATTTCACGTACATAAAATCATTTCAATAAATCACATGTCACAAATATGCATCCATATCAATCATCTTTTCAGAAAATCCTGGGGTTCCATCGCAAACACTTCCGTCTTAGGGCGGCCAAACCCAGACGAAAGCCCGCCAAGGGTTTTTCTATCCAATGTCTCAAAACAAACCCCCTTCCTTGGCGTTGGCTCGTACATCACCGGGGTGCACCAGATCTAGTACGACATCGGCAGAGGGAGGGACGTCTAACTCCCCCGCCCATCCAAACCCCAACCCACGTCACCCCGTCGGGTCGCTCCGTGGGGGGTATGACTATAGTCATCTACGGCACCCTCCATTTCTCATTCAATCCATTTCCCAACAATGTGCCATGATTTTCAGTAAATAATCCACAATTTCATGCCAAAGCAGCTCATAGAGCAATATCAAGTATCACATGGCACAAAAGCATTTATAAATACAATAGATGCATTCGTATTTCACAATTCAGTTCAGACAGCCCACAATCACAAAACAATTTGTATCAAACATGTAAAACTCTTTCAAAATCATTTTCAAAGCAATTTTAAAACAGGTTTCTTATTTACGAACACAATGAACCGTCCACTCATCTCTAGAGAGGGTATTCACTCTCTATTTCCGAAATCAATTCAAAACGACTCTTCTCGAGTCTCCAAAGGTCAACCTAGACCAATCAAGACGAATAAATATCAATTAAAGCTCTATTAAAGGGTTTTCAAATTCTCCTTTTATTTACAATAGCCTTAACTTGCATAATTACGTTCCAAAACTTTCGTTTCCTCAAGCTAGTATCATTTCAAATCACCAATGACTTTACACTTCCAATATTTCTCAATTTTATCCATTTTCTCCCGAATTACTTAATATTAATCTAATTCACGTCAATTTCAATTCAAATCCCAAGGAAAACTACGTAATTAAATCAAATACAACTCTAATACTATCTACGACTTTCTCACATGCTTCACAGTCCAATTTACATCAAATTCTAGACCTAACCTCAATAATTTCATACAAACACTTAGGGAAATATATTTCTTTCGAGTCTCATACATTTCAGAATATATATAGATATAATTTCTACCTTAATTCAACAAATATGATTCAAATTACTGAAGGGCTTGAAAATCCCTCACCTAGGGTTTCTCAGTTTGCAAACCTAGCTTCCAGTCGCCGGTGAATTTAAGCTCAAACCTGTAGCAATCGTTAGAATTAAACCTTACTAAGAATATTCAAATCCTAGAACTAAAATCAGAAACTCTCTTCTTACCTATGCAGAGAAAGATTGGCAGTCCCGCGGCCTAGGGTTTTCAAGGCTCTGCTATAGCCGCTGGTTTGGGTTGTCGACAGTGGGAAGTGCTCCCAGTGAGCACTGCGAGCGAGCAAAAGAGGAAGGCAGTGGAAGTTCTGCTATCGCGCGCACGGGAGAGAGAGGGAGAACTTTGTTCGCGCGCGGGAAGAGAGGAAAGAGAGGGAGAATCGCCCGCTCGTGCGTGGAAGAGAGCGACCGAGAGATGGTGACCCGCGGTGGTTCGCGGTGGTCACGGTGATGGTTGCGCACGGTGGAGGGAGAGAGCGCGAAGAGAGACTGTGGAATAGAGAGAGAGACTGAGGGACAGAGCGAGACTGAGAGAGAAAGAAGAAGAAGAAGAAGAAGAAGAAGAAGAAGAAGGTGGCGGTGGTGTGGTGGTGTCCGGTGGATGCAGTGGCGGAGGAAGGCGATGATGATGGCGGTCGATCGCGAGAGGGGGAGAGGGAGAGAGCGCAGAGAGGGAATGTGAGGTTCGATTAGGGCTATTAGCCCTAATCATTTTGGGGAAAAATGGGGGTGCTGCGTTTCACCCCGAAACGCAGCATCTCCTCTTTTTTTTTTTTTTTTTTTTTTTTTTTTTTTTTACTAACTATAATATATATATATATATATATATATGTATTTTTCTCATCACATTGGATATTCCCCAATTTATCAAAAATAAAATATACTACAAATTTGTAATACGGCATTTCAATTATACCAAAAATTTAAAATTTATACCCCAAAATCAAAAATCAATAAAATTAAAATTTCTCTTTATATTATAAAACAAATTTCCAAAAACTCGGTGTTACAACTCTTAACCCCATAAAAAACAAATTTCGTCCTCGAAATTTCAAAATACAATATTATACATCAACACATTGTTCCTTCAATCTCTCAAGTTTGTTCTTCGACTTGTTAATATTCTCCGCCGTACTTGAACCGTAGGAATGTACCTGTTTCTTAACTGTTTGAACTGTTGATCGAGTATTTACACGGGTTACACTTTGAAATTTGGATCTAGGTTCAACTCTATCGTAGGATTTTCAACTACATGAGAGAGTTCCGCCAAATATTTCTCATGATATATTAGGATTGACATATTTTAACTTCAAAATCAACAACTAAGCTATCAAAACTCCAAAACTATAAAAATTCCTTAAATTTTCTTTCAAAAGAGACTTTAAATAAGAAATGTCCACTACTATGTCATCTCCATATCAATTGCAGATCCAAAGATAGAGAAAATCCTTATATCCTCAAACTTGTGTATGTCGAAATGTAAATCAACCTTAATATGGCCTAGACTAAGTGAGACAATTTAATCCACTGACAATATTTGAATGCTTCCAAGTTTTAAATCTCCAATCCTTATTTAGATAACTCTTTTAGTCAAGGTGTTTCTATCATGATCATTCTCTATCACTTTAGTATCATGCAATATCACCAATATTCTATCCAAATTAAATCTAGTACATATATTGGCATAGCACCCGGTGTCTGCATTAATACCCCCCAAATCATCAAAGTAACAACCACTTCTAGTGTCTCTTATATTAATCACTATTACACTTTAGACATTACAATCTTTCAATATAACTTTCTTATTTTCTTAAAAAAAACCCCGAATTGATTGGCTTGGCCAATATGCAAATTTCTCTGCTTCTGAAATCAGATTACTTCTTTCCAAAGAAATATTTTCAAAAAAAATACCAATTTTCTCGCATCAATACTATAATTCTAATTTCTGTTCATTCCATAATAACTCAAAAATTTCTATTTGAACCAAGGCCTCCTACAAGCCATCATACAACTACGATTTATACAATTATAAAAGATACATCACAAGAATTTGCTTTGCATTCATTTAATCTTCTACTGATCTTATCTACCTTGGTCAAAATTCCTTATAACTCTCAAGTATATTTAGCACATTGAGGATATCCTTTAGTTTCCTTTTTCTAATTGCCGCAAATAAAGCACAAAAATCAATAGTCTCTGAATCTCCGTATTTGTTCTAAAACCTTGAAACCTTTGGATATAAAAGGAGCAACACTTTCTCGATTAACACATTCCTCAACAACAATTGGAATAGGTCGCCACTTTGTATCTGCTACAAAGCATTGTAGAAGATCAAAACTAAAGTCTTTCATACACATATCACACATATCTGAAAATACTATCATTGAACTCGACCAATTCAATATACTTCAAAATTTCATTTACAGACTTTCTTACTCCTAAATGGTGCTCAAGTAACCATGCATAAACATTTCTGCCTATATGCTTATAAGATTCACCATTTCAATATTGTAAAAGCTAGAAGAGTCCATATTACCTCATATTTCCATTTGAAGGATGAATCTATCCCAAATTAAAGTTTATCTTAAGAACTCTAAACAACTACAACAGACTGAAACACCAGAGAAATCTCACTACAATATATAGATCCCACAAAAGCTCATCATATTAGTTTCTCCAAGGTGACTGCATCAAGCAATTAGGAAACTTGTCACTGGTTTCCCATATTCTCAATTGTTCAAACTAGACAACAAAGCTTCTTGTTATCAAGATCACTTAAGATTAAAATTCTTTTCTAAGATGTCGCATTCAATAAAAGCAATGTCCATTACAAATATTATTTTCCTAAATAACCATCGAAACAAAAAGCTTTCCCCCATATTTATCGAAAGCATAAAATGACAATTACTTGAAAGAAACATTCAATGCTTACTGAGACCATTCATCGTATGGTGTCACCCAATACTTATAACAGCTCTTTTTAAGTACTTGTCTTTCTTGGATGATCATCAATAAAAATAACAATATAATTAAATGCCAAACTATGAATAAAAGCATACCAGAAATATAAGTGGAGGCTTTAGAATCATAAATTTTGGGTAATACTCCATAGAGTTCCACAAGATGTTTCAATACATATTATTTTCTTGATTTCAAGTTATTTGAAGTGAGTTATGTTTGGGCTGCTCAGCCGTAATTAAAAATGTCTTATTCTACCTTGACCTTTAATTTACACA
This sequence comes from Dillenia turbinata, assembly GCA_037126225.1. Taxonomy (NCBI): domain Eukaryota; kingdom Viridiplantae; phylum Streptophyta; class Magnoliopsida; order Dilleniales; family Dilleniaceae; genus Dillenia; species Dillenia turbinata. The sequence goes on along the minus strand of JBAMMX010000012.1, from coordinate 2,568,352 downwards.
GAAACTCCATGGTGCTTAACATACTGGTAACATCTCTTTAAGTCCTACAGCTATCACCACAACATACAGCGCCCTCATTCTGCAAAATATGCCCCAAAACAGATTCAGTTAACTTGATTTCCTCATTTAAACCCTTATCAACTACCACCTCCATCATTCATGTTCCCTAATTTTCTCCAAGAACAACAGTAGATCTTCCTCATGGTTCCTACCTATTCGATCATCAGACTACTCAAAATTTTGCATACAACCCTCGGTCGAACATCTGTTTTACCCATACATTTTTTTTCCACTGTATTTCACACCCTCGTCCTGCAGTAAAGCCTTAAGAACCTCTCTCAAAACATACAACCCTCTATTCTTTTATTCTTCTCACCATTGGGTAAACAAACTACCTCTCTCCCATCAACTGGAATGGAAAATAAACTCCAAGAATAGACCTCCATTGTTATGACTCCTACTCACCTAGAGAGCACGAGTGTGCTCCCTAAATGCCTTCACCCGAGACTGATTATTCAATTTGTCATAAATTCTATCCAAAAGACCACTCATCAATCCAATACAATAAAAGTCTATGGAAACAAAGCCAAAACGTCTTCCCTTATCTTCCACCAATTAGAAAAAAAATCAAAATTATTATCAATTAAGCAACCCTCAAAAACCTTTATTTTGACTTCGAAAATTGGCATTTGGTCACAATCAAAGATCATAGTACAATAATAATCATCTGCTGAACCTATTAGCATTATCAGAAAACCAAAGGAATAAAATTCACACTTCCTGATCAAAGCATCAAAGTGAAACCATTCCTTTGCCTCCCACCATTAGTAACTCAATGGTAAAACCTCCTATTACAATCCCCTACTTACAGAAGAATGTTGGAGCATATGCTTGAGAAGTATGGAATAACATTCACAGTCTATCAAAATTAGGATGTGACACTTGCACAGAAAGCATATTCAGTTGAGAACCAAGCATGTAAAATTTGACAGCATTTTCTTATGAAGAAATCTACAAGAAAGTTCTTTTCTACCACAAATATCCAGTATAAAGATCAACTTCCTCATTTGTTCATCAGAATATCGCAAAACTTTATCTATCACAAAATTGCTCTACCACTCTAACCATTCTTTAAATTCATTGTGAAATAGCCATATGTTTCTTAAACTTGAAAGCAAATCAGATTGAAGTGATGTAATAAAAATTCGAATGGATGGGAAATGATGAGAAGCATTTCAAATGCGAAGGTCATACTTAAAATTAGGGAGTTAAGACTCCCAGTTGTTTAAAGCAAAGAAAATAATCAATGCAAGACGCTACAGTTCTGTCTTCTCACATAGCCCAAATTACTTCACTCTTACACAAGAGAATGTCTTACAACTCGTCATCCCAAATCAAGGAGCCATGCTAGTCATACTATTAGTACCTCTAACCCCATTTAGTTTGTCAGAAGAGAATCTTACCACACTAAAGTCCCTACTTAGTGAGTAGTCCACTAACTCATGCAAATCTGAAGACAATGTGGGGGCGAACTTATAGTTGATTTCTCTAAAATTCTTCATTGAATACATGATATACACCAGTTTCTGAAGGCTCCTCAATTATACATATACACCAAACTTCTAATATCAAGATATAAGTCCGAGGGCCAAAACCACTACTAAGGTCCCCAATATTTGACCAAGCAAGCCACAAAAAGGTCTTGAGTCACAATCAAGCCACTATTTATAAAGTGATACATTACTAAAGAGGTGGAGATAAAGTGAAAAATATTTCATTTGGAGTTCCTTATTCATCATCCAAAAATAAAGTTCTAAAAAGAGGTTCTGAACTTAGCAATGTAAAATATGAACTAATCAAGTGCTTAACCCCCTAAAAAGAAGCATTCCTAACTTCCTAGGAAAACCATGGAAAGTTCTGTACATTTTCCGAATACCTTTTTAAAAGATGTAAACTTTTTCCAAAATAAACAAAACATTTTAATGTCCTTGGAAAACTTTTGGGACATTTGGAAACATTTGAAAACATTTCAAAATCATTAAACTTTTAAAATCGTAAACCTGTGCTCTGATACCAATAAAGTTGTCACGCCCCGATCCTCAGATCGACCACGCGACAACCGCCGCGTCGTCTCAGTACATGGGTAAAACCTCCCCATATACCGGGACTCCGCAAGGCTATCAAATCCACAAGAATTCATCAAAAGCATAAAATTCTTCAAAAACAAGAAATCACAAAATCATTACACATGCAAGGAGCCCATTCGGCTCATTCCTGGATGTACAAACACACACATTGACACACATCGGGGATTGGGAACCTGTACATGCACGAGTACACAGCAACACACAACGGGGAGCGGGAACCTGTACATGCACGCATGCGATGTGACCATCTTGGCCACTCTGAAAGCATTTAACAAACAAGAAGTCCCAAAACATAACCGTCGGATTTTACCAACACTTACCCGAGGAAAACAAGCCAGTATCGGTAAAATCCTAACGGTATGAGTTGTACAGAACTTCACAAAATCAAAGAAAAAGTATCGAAATTAAGATTTACAGTCCAAATGTCCCAGTACAGATATAAACAGTTTTCCAAAACTAGAGAAATCAAAATAAGTCAAAATAAATCAAAAATCGTCGGATTTTATCAATACTTGTCAACAACTCGACCAGTGTCAATAAAATCCGCACGACATGGGATGTACAGACTTCCCTTTCCATGGTTTGAGAACTATCAATCCCCAAAAGTAGCCCTGCCTGCCAAATACCTATACAATCCGCAAAAATACTTCGTAAGCTCCGTCGAGTAGGCTCCCAACTAAGTCTCCTCTGAAAAATGGGGAGAAAGAGGGGTGAGTATAGGGGTATACTCAGTGAGTGGAGTGCAATGGTGTGATTGTGTTCATAAATAAGGTGTTAATGTGGGGCAGTCAAATCATATCTCATAAATCATTTCACGTACATAAAATCATTTCAATAAATCACATGTCACAAATATGCATCCATATCAATCATCTTTTCAGAAAATCCTGGGGTTCCATCGCAAACACTTCCGTCTTAGGGCGGCCAAACCCAAACGAAAGCCCGCCAAGGGTTTTTCTATCCAATGTCTCAAAACAAACCCCCTTCCTTGGCGTTGGCTCGTACATCACCGGGGTGCACCAGATCTAGTACGACATCGGCAGAGGGAGGGACGTCTAACTCCCCCGCCCATCCAAACCCCAACCCACGTCACCCCGTCGGGTCGCTCCGTGGGGGGTATGACTATAGTCATCTACGGCACCCTCCATTTCTCATTCAATCCATTTCCCAACAATGTGCCATGATTTTCAGCAAATAATCCACAATTTCATGCCAAAGCAGCTCATAGAGCAATATCAAGTATCACATGGCACAAAAGCATTTATAAATACAATGGATGCATTCGTATTTCACAATTCAGTTCAGACAGCCCACAATCACAAAACAATTTGTATCAAACATGTAAAACTCTTTCAAAATCATTTTCAAAGCAATTTTAAAACAGGTTTCTTATTTACGAACACAATGAACCGTCCACTCACCTCTAGAGAGGGTATTCATTCTCTATTTCCGAAATCAATTCAAAACGACTCTTCTCGAGTCTCCAAAGGTCAACCTAGACCAATCAAGACGAATAAATATCAATTAAAGCTCTATTAAAGGGTTTTCAAATTCTCCTTTTATTTACAATAGCCTTAACTTGCATAATTACGTTCCAAAACTTTCGTTTCCTCAAGCTAGTATCATTTCAAATCACCAATGACTTTACACTTCCAATATTTCTCAATTTTATCCATTTTCTCCCGAATTACTTAATATTAATCTAATTCACGCCAATTTCAATTCAAATCCCAAGGAAAACTACGTAATTAAATCAAATACAACTCTAATACTATCTACGACTTTCTCACATGCTTCACAGTCCAATTTACATCAAATTCTAGACCTAACCTCAATAATTTCATACAAACACTTAGGGAAATATATTTCTTTCGAGTCTCATACATTTCAGAATATATATAGATATAATTTCTACCTTAATTCAACAAATATGATTCAAATTACTGAAGGGCTTGAAAATCCCTCACCTAGGGTTTCTCAGTTTGCAAACCTAGCTTCCAGTCGCCGGTGAATTCAAGCTCAAACCTGTAGCAATCGTTAGGATTAAACCTTACTAAGAATATTCAAATCCTAGAACTAAAATCAGAAACTCTCTTCTTACCTATGCAGAGAAAGATTGGCGACGCCCGCGGCCTAGGGTTTTCAAGGCTCTGCTATAGCCGCTGGTTTGGGTTGTCGACAGTGGGAAGTGCTCCCAGTGAGCACTGCGAGCGAGCAAAAGAGGAAGGCAGTGGAAGTTCTGCTATCGCGCGCACGGGAGAGAGAGGGAGAACTTTGTTCGCGCGCGGGAAGAGAGGAAAGAGAGGGAGAATCGCCCGCTCGTGCGTGGAAGAGAGCGACCGAGAGATGGTGACCCGCGGTGGTTCGCGGTGGTCACGGTGATGGTTGCGCACGGTGGAGGGAGAGAGCGCGAAGAGAGACTGTGGAATAGAGAGAGAGACTGAGGGACAGAGCGAGACTGAGAGAGAAAGAAGAAGAAGAAGAAGAAGAAGAAGAAGAAGAAGGTGGCGGTGGTGTGGTGGTGTCCGGTGGATGCAGTGGCGGAGGAAGGCGATGATGATGGCGGTCGATCGCGAGAGGGGGAGAGGGAGAGAGCGCAGAGAGGGAATGTGAGGTTCGATTAGGGCTATTAGCCCTAATCATTTTGGGGAAAAATGGGGGTGCTGCGTTTCACCCCGAAACGCAGCATCTCCTCTCTTTTTTTTTTTTTTTTTTTTTTTTTTTTTTTTTACTAACTATAATATATATATATATATATATATATATATATATATATATATATATATATGTATTTTTCTCATCACATTGGATATTCCCCAATTTATCAAAAATAAAATATACTACAAATTTGTAATACGGCATTTCAATTATACCAAAAATTTAAAATTTATACCCCAAAATCAAAAATCAATAAAATTAAAATTTCTCTTTATATTATAAAACAAATTTCCAAAAACTCGGTGTTACAAAGATCCACTCATAAAGACAAACTGGATTTACTACAGCTTAAGGAATGATCTAATTCTGTTTGAAAATCAACTTCCCCTCCCATGTCTGATAGAACATAGTCTCCGGATGAGCCACAAAGCATCTTCCTTAATATGGCCCCAGAATTTTTCAAGCCGCTCTCAGCCAATTTAGCAATTGATCTGTCCTGCAATGAGAAGAAACGTAGCAAGCAAGTCAAGCACTTGCTTGTCCTGCATTATTTTTGGTACTCCCCTCATGCGATAGAACCACCCAAGTCCAACACTTTGGAAAAGGCAGTCGCAATGCTTTTTTCTCATTCATAAGCAAATACTTATGTTACCTAATAGTAGTTCCTGCGGCACTAGGATGATTCAATTTGTATATGCCTATCGAAGCAGACAGCAGAGGTGAATCTAGTCCATAGCTCGGCCAGGACTTTTGAAAGCACTAGGCAGTCAGAAAGGTTGAAATTTATACAAAGTGCGACAGAGAAAGAAGTCGGGAATCAAGTTGAAGAAGGTACCCATATATTCAATATAGAGTTCCAAGCATAATGTACTGTATATTCATGTTCCGTTGTAGAAGAGGACACACAGGCACTTTTTCGCAATGCAATTACTAGATAGCTTTACTTTCTTCTCATCGCTTGAAAAGTACAAAACATGAGATATCCCAGTGTGTAAATCTCTCTTTTGTCTATAATTAAATGCCTAGAGACTTCAAATTGGGCTGGCTCTGCTTACTCGCTATATGAGGGAGGGAGATTTATTTATGTCGGATGACTTTACAGTATGTTGGTTTGAAAAGTTTGAATGTATAGTGTCATTCCAATTTGTTTAAAAACCTCAAAAGCACATTGCATTTATTCATTTGTTTAATTTTGAACACAAGGAGGCAAATGAGGAGAAAAGTGCTCGCAGATGCCAATTCATAAGGTCATGTTTCTGGTGGAGTGGCTAAAATTGAAAAGGAAGTTCCTTATGCTGCATTGGTGGGGCATTCTCTTGTGTAATTTGTTTCACAGCTAAAATGCTAACAAAGAAGGAACACAACTTTCCAATTTTGGCTAGCTATGAGCAAGGAGGAAATTCTCTGGCTATAGAAGTTGTCAAGGATCCGGTGGTTAAGAGTGGTGTCCCAAAATTCAAAATGTGCGTTCCTTTAGATCATGTGAACATACAAAATAAATGATCACACCTCTTTCTACTAGTTTAAACACTTTGAAGTGGATGATTGTTACACAAAACGTAAGACATTTGTCTTCACTTACTGATTTTGTATTCTCTTAGGCTAAAATCTCTAAGGAAGTGAATCATCAATGTGATTATTAGCCAGAGTGCATGGATATAAATAATTTGAGATGAATGCAACTAATTCCATAGCCCGCAGGCACAGATATCATTTCTAGCAGTGCTTTTTCTGCTTATTGTGTCTGTGGCAGGATCCATGTACTCTTTCTCTTTCTAATTTGTTAAGAGCAATGGATGAAAAAGACCAACAAGAGGAGAAAATCAAACCACACAGAGACCAAGCCTCGAGCATAATTTATATGGTTCGGCATATAATTGTACAACCACCATCGATGAGGAACAGATAATAGCATGAAACAAAGTACAAAGTTGGAAATGCTAAAAATAACTATGTTATATATAAGTGAAAATAGATTACAAATTCACCAAATCCACCACATTGCAAGAAGTGACGCCCTTAAAATTGGAGTGTAAAAATCATTTTGGCTGCAATAACGAAATTTAAGAGAATGAAAAAAAAAAAAGAGAAAAAAAAGAAAAAATTGGGCCCCACCACCACCACTCCATTTTTTTTTTTCTTTTCTTTCTTTCCTTTGGGCTTCTTGCCTAAAAACAAGCTCTCTGCCTCTCGTCTCTCTCTCCCTCTCGGCTGTCTCTCTCCCTCTCTTTTTTCCATCAAAATTTGATCAAATCTCTCCAAATGCCCATAGATTCAAATTACAAACCCTCCCACAAACCACTACAATGTTAAATTTTGAGAGAGATTCAATGATTCAACTAGAGGATGAAATTGGAGATCCTTATAGAGATAAATTTCATCATTTAACTTATATTTGTATTGTTCTTGCAAGAAATTACAATTTATTGTTGAAATTTAGGATTTTGTAAAGTGAGAAAATTTAGGATTTGACGTAACTTGACTTGGCAATGAAATTGATGTCTTCATTTAAGGTAATCTTCTTCTCTTAACTAGATTTGAGTTGTTTTATCATGTCCTTAAATTATTACGTTGAGATTGGATCGATTAAGTTTAAGAGTTTAAGTATCAGATTTGTATAATGATGAAATTGATGGAAATATTGAATAAAAAATTATTTTCTTAGGTCCATGATATTTATTAGAAGGATTTAAACTTGAAATTGATGATGTTGGAAATTTAAGGTTAGGAAAATTTAGGAAAAAATCAATTAATCCCGAATATGAGGTATAATTAATGATGAAATGGTATTTATTGCCCTGGGTTAAAACAATTGAAAGTTTAAGAGGAATTAACTTAACTTTGAATTGTCAATTGAGAGTGTTGATCGTTCCAAAAGATAAGTGAATTTTATATTATACTTTAAATGAGTAAAATATTTTACTTGATTTTTGAAATGATTTTAAAATGAATTTTGAAGTGTTTTGTATGTATGAAATTTCCTTACACCTAAATTTGATATAATTATGTATTCAAATTGTTGTAAATAAATAATATGTCATGTTCTATGTGACGTATTAACTATGACTTGATTTGAGAAATTGTTGAATTATATTTTGACACATTTATTGCATTGGTTGAATATGGAATGGTGTATTATTGGCTTGGAGTGTGAGGTTGAACCCATATTAGTGGCTATAGCCATTTTCTATCATGGTGTGGCTCGACGAGATAATGTGGTTAGGGTTTTATTAGACAGGAAGGTTAGTCAAGCTCGGGAGACATCTCATTTGTCCTATCAGGGTAACTTGGTTGCACTACTAGGGAGGTTCCGAGCCATCGTCAAGATTAGGAGCATTTGATAAATGTGAAATGTATGAAAACCTCTTGGTGGATTCACCCTTGGTCGTGGTATACCACTGTTGAACAAAGTGTTTAGGCATTCTCCTATATTTGTTGAAAATATTGTTATGACTCGATGTATAAAACTTATTTTATTGTGATATTTGGATTTGATTGAAAAATCTTGATATTTATCATAATATTTATGAATTTAAATACGATAAAAAGATTTTTTTTTAAAATATTATTTGATATATTCATACCCACCCCTAATTTATCGTATAACATATTATTTTATTCACTAAGTATTGTTTATACTCATTCCTTTTATTTCATTTTTATAGAGGACGTTTAGTTTAGAGGTTAGTTCTTGCCTTGAGACGGGCAGGAGATATTTTGTGTACCTATTCGGGTATCGATTTTTTCGATTATATTTTTGAGGTATTAGTGGATTCTCGTAGAGGTGTTGGTTATAACTGTTTTTGAAATACTAATTTGAATTTAATTTTTGTTGATTATAAATTTTGAATTTTATTTGGTTTTGTGAACATATACTGAGGATTTATTTGATTTCTGAAATTATATTTAGGAAATTATCTTTGATTGATTGGTTTAGATCTTTTGAGTAGCGATTTGTTTTATATTGTGTGGATTTGATTAGAATAGTTGGGTTGGTCTTGTGCATGTATTTGGATTTGGATGACTGGGATAGCATCATGTATGCATGTTTTGAACATGGACGGATCGAGTTGGACCTTTGATTGTGTGATAAATACATGTTGACTGAATGAATTTGTTAGATTATTTTAAAAAATAGATAGATATCGATAAATGTCTTTCGATATCTTGTGTATGGGTTAGGTTTACCCATATTCTGAGATAGCACGGTGGTTGTCATGTGCTCAATTCGAGAGTCGGGACGTAACATTGGCGGTGGCGGAGTTGATTGCAAAAGCTTATAAAAGTCGTGAAGAGCCTTGACAACCTCAAAGAGAATAGGTTTGTAAAGATATGCTTATCGGATGGTTGCTTTATCATTGAGCTTCTCTACGAGTACTGTAAGAAGGAGAAGGATGGTCGATTGGTTGAAACAAATGAATCTTCTTAGGCCTAAGGCATGATTCGATGCTGTTTGAAAGTTAATTCTGCTTTGCAGTCCTTTTGAGGTTGTGTTGTATGACTAAGTTAACACATGACTCAAGGAACCTCATGATCAAAATGGCTTTAAAGTTTTTCACTTCCATTTATGAAAATATACCATCTGATCTCTCTTTTAATGTAATATTTGTAGCTGAAGTCAAGCACTTGCTTAGCTTGCTACACAATAGATCGGATCCCACTTTTCCCAAAATTGGTGCGAGCTCCGGTGAAGTAGAGCCTTTCTTATGGGAAAAGAGCTTCACAAAAAAGCTGCTCCCTGTGAAAGGTTCTTTTGAAGAAGAGCACAATTTTGTGGAAGGGAATTGCCCTTTAATGGATTGTTCATATGGTCAAATAACAAAAAAAGCCTCATATTGTGTAACTAGAGACCAGATCAATGCTTCTTAACTCTTGGAAGAGAAGACATGAATCAAACTCTTCTTGAAGAGACACCTGAGCCAGTACAAAGGTCTCGCCACCCGTTGAAAGAGGAAAGATGACTTGTATTCTTTTAGAAGAGCCCAGTTTTCCCCAAGCTATACCTCTTGCTTTCATTGAAGTACCAACGAAATTTTCATTGATGGCAAAAACGAATTTATCAGTAACTCAAAAGAAAGTTACCTTTTTACATCAGTCAAGAGTAGTGAGTTGTGTATCCCTCGTCTTGTTGTAAAAGATGACGTCACTTTTCCATAACTTAATTGTTTACAAGTAGTACTCTCATGACAACTGTAACATCTGGAGCTTGTTATATTGTGGTGCATTGAGGAGTGTACGTCAGATTTCGGAGATAGTTTCAGTAGGTTTTCCAAGTTTAGAAGCCTCTCTCTTGTTTAGTGTCCTAAGATGAGTCATGAGTCTACCCTTGTTTTCTTTGTATCGTGTGTGTTTTGACCTTCATTCGGAGGGTTGTAGCATTTATTATTTCATTTAGGGACTCCTTTGTGAACCTTTCTTGGGTTGGAAAGACCTAATAGTAAGAAATTAAGGCATATAATGGGGAAGAATCTAGAATTCTTAGAAATTACATAAAATACCCTATCCAAACCACATTTGTAATTAACCAAAACTAAACACCGAGGCCTTGTATACTCTCATTTAAAAGACTAAAACTCTCCATTTCTCACTCTATCGTCTCTCCCTTTCCCTCACCTTACTTAAACCATATTCTGCCATAGTTTCTCTCTTGCTTTTAAGCTTAATTGGTGGTAAGTCTATCTCTCTCCATTCTTTGATCATAGTTGTATTATCTTAGCTTTAGCTTTATAGTTTTAGTTCATTGATCAACGGATATCTTGTCACGCCTCGACTCTCCCGTCAAGCACATAACAATAGTTGTGTTATCTCGGCATACGGGCATGATCTCCTCATATACCGGAATATCGTAAGACATTCCAATTTTATAATAAATTCTCCAAAACAATAAACCCATCAAAATAAGAAATTATATAAAACAATACACATGCAAGGACCCATCCGATCCATCTTTGTATATACAAGCACACATCAGCACACATTTGGGAACGAGATCTTGTACATGCATGCATGCAGTATGGTCTTCCCAGTCAATCCAGAGTTTTCAATCATTCCATCATTTACAAATCTGAAGTAAAATATCAAAAATATTTCCAATCAAAATAAATGAAGTCCCAAATCATAACTATTGGATTTTACCAATATTTGTTCAAAAAACTCAAACCAGTATCAATAAAGTTCATACGATATGAGATGTACAGAACTTTATAAAACCCAAAAGAAAATATCAAAATCCAACAGTATAACCCAAATGTCCCAATACAAAATAAAATATTTTTTCAAAAATAATTCAAACAAAAGAATGAAATCTCAAATCATATTCGTTTGGATTTTACCAATACTTGCTCTAAAAATTCAACCAGTATCAGCAAAATCTTCACGATATGAGATGTACAGAACTTTCTTTCCATGATCTACGACTTACAAACTCCCAGAATAAAATATAAACCATACCTACCAAAAGTACTACAAAAGCTCTTCACATAATTTAGAGAGTCGCCCTTAAGTTACATTTCCTCTGAAAAGTAATAAAGGAGGGGGTGAATATTGGGAATACCCAATGAGTGGAGTACAATGATATGCAATATATAAATGAGGGGTAATGATGGTGATGCCAAATACATGTTTCAAATGTAATTTAATGCAATAAAGAAATTCATTTACATAAAATCATTCATATTAAACCACCATGACTCATATAATAAAATCAAACAATCCAAATTCATTTTTCCATAAATTTTGGGGTGTGCCAAAAACATTATCCTACCAATGGCCGTTAGTAGGATCCGCCAAAGGATTTTCTATAATTTTTGCATAAAAATCCATTTTCCCTTTGGCGTTGGCCCAGAAATATTTTCGTGGGGTTCACCACGTCATTCGGACGACTTGAGTAGCTCTCCAATCCGCCATCTTCAAGCCTCTAATTAATCACAAGTTAGCCCAAACCACGCTGCCTCATTGGCCAGGTCCATTGCAAAACTCAGACTATAGTCGTTTTCCAGTACCACGTTACCACAATCAATACTAAAATCAATTCATGCTCAATGTATATAATAAAGCAATATTTCACAATTCATGTGTATACAAACGTAATATGGTGCAAATAAATCAATATTCAACTCACGAGCCATAGATTTATCACAAAATTCATTTCAAACTCACCACAATCACAAAACATTATAAATTCATTTCAAACTTCATTTCAAAATTAGGTTTGCAAATCATATTTAAAATCATTTACTCATTCATATGATACATAACCATCCACTCACCTCTAGGGAGGGTACCCACTCCCAATTTCCACACTTTTCCAATGAAACCTTATTTCAATCCTCAATTGAATTTTCCTTAAATCCACGATCACAATTATATCATCAATTTTCAATTATTTTTAGGGTTTGTCAATTTTTTCTAATTTTGTACAAATCTCAATTCTCCAATTCATGAATACCTTATAATGTCATCAATTGCATTTCATTTATAGATAAATAACATGATCAAAGTCAAGTCTAATTCAACCTAAAAGACCACTCAGTCTAAAACAAGCATGAATAATTAGTTTTCTACTAGGTAAAATTTTTTTGAAAAATCATAAACTTTTCAATTCTCATTCAAACGTTTCAAACCATATATCATTTTCAAGGTGTGAAAGTCTAGTTTCATAATACGGAGATTGTATTTAAATTGCCTATATGCAGAACAACTTATAATGAAAAAGTTTATAACAGTCTTTAAGCTCTAACCTCAAATTACTAATATTTTCATGCATATTTAAATCAAACTTTAAGGAAAGCTATTTTAATCAACCAAACAAAATTCTATTATCATCTAACATACTGTCTCATACTAGACAACCTAATTCATGTAAAATTCTAGACTTAACCTTAATAACAACATACAGAATTTTTAGGAAAATGCATTTCCTTCGAATTCAACATATTTTTAGGATATATATACAAGTCTCTCATCCTAAATTCTGCCTAAATTTGATCAGTTATTGAAGGAATTAGAAATTCCCTTACCTAGGGTTTTTCACAGTTCGCATCCCTCATCCGAGTGTCTTCTCAATTCATTTCGAGACTTGCAGTGCTTCCAATACCAAAGCAAAATTTAGTAATTAGGCTTGAATTATCAAAAGAATCAAAACCCCTAACCCATTGATCAACAATCAGTCCTTACCTATGCAGTGGAGGAATTGTGACCTAGGGTTTCTAACAGTGCGTTCACGGCAGAGGGCAACGAAGGTTGTAGGAAGGCTCTCGACAGAGAGAGCAGTGCCGCGTGCGAGCGAGGAAGAGGGAGACTGAGGGAGGTGTCACACACGGGAGAGAGAGAGAGAGAGAGAGAGAGAGAGAGGGAGAGAGAGAGACGAACGGCCGCAAGGGTTGGTGGCAGTGGTCGGAGGAAAACGGAGTCGTGGGAGGTAGGGAGAGAGATGGTTGAGAGGGAAAACATGGTGGAGAAGAACAGAGAGAGAGAGAGAGAGTCGGAGAAACAGAGGGAATTCGGGAGAGAGAGAGAGACGAGTGATCGTCGAGGCTGTGGCGGTGATGACGGTGGTCGGAGGAACCACCAGTGAGAGGCAGAGGGTGGCGGAGGAAAGAGAGAGAGGCGGAGAACAGAGAGAATTCGGGAGAGAGAGAGACGAAGGAGAGAGGGAGATTAGGGTTTTTCAAACCGTAATTTCCAAAAAAAAGGGGGACGCAGCGTTTTGCCCAAAACGCTACGTCTCCTCTCGATTTTTTTATATTATAAATAAATCTATTTATATATATACTCTTATTATATTAAAACTCTAGATTTTACCAATAATAGAATACACTACGAATTGCAAATACGGATATTTTAAATATACAAAAATTTTCAATTTATTACCCTGAAATCAAAAATCAATAAAAATTAAAATTTTCTATTATATTATAAAAATATTAACAAAATTTCTAACACCGGATTTTCGGTATTACAACATTTAACCCCTTAAAAATAAATTTCGTATTCGAAATTTCAAAATACAATTTATACATCAAAAAGTTATAGATATTGTTTTCGCATTAATTCTTCAGTCTCCCAAGTCTGTTTTTCTACTTGATTATTTCTCAACAACACTTTAACCATTGAGATTTGTTTATTTCTTAATTGCTTGAGCTGTCGATCTAGTATTTGTACTAGTTGCACTTTGAAATTTGGATCTGGGTTCAACTCTATTGGGGGAGTTTCAATTACGTGAGAGGGACTTGGCAAATACTTCTTCAACATTTAGACATGGAACACATCATTAATTTTCCTGGAATTTCTCACTAAAGTAAGCAGTATAATGACCTTCTCGATTAAAACTTTACCTATAACAGTACCAAAGGTATCAACCATAGCCATAAATATTTTAGAAAGGCCAGATGTCTCGATTCAATTACCTTGGTTATTTTAACCTACTATACCCTTGAACGTCTCACAAGTACTTATAATTATCACGTAAGCATACCACATGTGAATATATTTTTTTTTTCAAAGGATGTAGAACTTGAGTTATCATTTACGAAAGTGTGCTAGGAGCATTAGATAAACCAAACGGTGTCACTAACCACTCATAATATTTCTTGACATTTAAAGTGGTCTTTTAAGAACAATTTACTAAAATAGAGAGTCACAAATAGTGAAAATTTTTTTGAATCCACACCTTTCAATTTCTTTCTAAAAATCCAGCTGCTCATTATTATATGAAAGGAACTCCCAACATGCACAGCAATAAGTCTTCCCTATGGCCACCCTAACTTGTAGATAACAATATTGTTTTTTTTTTTTTCAACTCCACATCAAAAGAAAACTATGGTCATCCTGAACCACCACAAAGAAACTAATTTTGGCTATTTTAGGAATAATTGTGTCAAGAACCAGATTTGTAATTTTAAAACTTTTAAAGTGAAAACCTTGCAATCCAAGATCATAAATTCTGGGGCGCAAGAGAGATGTGAATTTTGTATGCAGATTGAATGTGTATTTCTAACACTATAATACAATTAGAAGGTAGGGTACATTATTGAACAGAAATGCAAGGTTTCTCCTTGTTCGTACAAGGACCTCCACATGTAAAATGTAACATTTCAAGTCCAATTAGGCATGAGGGGTTTTCCTTTAATAAGTCCCTACACTTGGTTAGTAGAGTGAAGGAATTTTCTAGTTCATGTGACTTATTAATCCAATGCTCTCCTCAAGTGGAGTGCATCACTCCCACAACTCCTAACAGAAAAGTCTCATTTCAACTAAAGTAAGACTTTTCCCTTATTACTCCATCATAATTATTTGATAAATGATGTGCAAGTTAAAGAATTGTTGCCATTTTTATATATGTAGATATATATATAGAGAAGGATACAGACTTAATCAAAATTAGCAGATTCTAAATGCTCTTTCGAGTAAAGAGTCTTGCACTATCAATAAATTCATAGTAAAAGTATGATCTCATGAAGATTCTCTAGTACTAACATGAAATACCCCTCTCAATGTCAACACAACAAAATTTACCTAGAAGCTAGCCATTGTTTAACCAAAAGAACACCTTGTCATAAACCTTTTGTGAGACTACCATAAGCACTGGGATTGGTAGAACTCTACAAACGACATAATGTCTAACTACTTTTCTTCATCGATTGTCATTTTTTTTTTGGCTTACGGATTCCAAAGATTTTAAATGAAGGTATGGATGCAAGCATCCTTTGGAAATGCACTAAAATGGAAACTTTATGGTGCTACTAATGATTAATGAAAATGCTCACATGTTCGAAATCTACTTATTACTTTTATTGTGGGACAAGATTGTTTTCTTCGCGGTTCTCTAAGTTTCATGTATATTCTTTTACTTCAAGGAGTTCTCTCTTTTGATAAAAATATGCTATCCTTGACCTTCCACAAAATAAAAAAGGAGAAAAAATTTAACTCTAGTTCAACAACCATCCCAAAACTCCTCGAGTGCATTTGGGAGAGAAAAATTTGTCTAATATCATTGCCACAAAAGATTTGTGTCTTTTAGAGATGAGAGACGGGAAAGGAATAGCTTTCATTTTCCTACCTTCCATGTGAAGAAGAAAGGAGATAGAGATGATAGGTTTGCCTTAGAAACTGAGAAGACTAAAAGTACTTTTTCCTAGTTCTTTCACCAAGTTCAAAAAGGATGGAATGGAAATACACTGGATCTATCCTTTCCATCATTCCTTGGGTCTATTCCTCCACTATTGTTTAAAAGAAAATCTCAATGAATTGTTGTCATATACCCCTTTTTCTTTTCCCATTTTACAGATGATGTCTTCCCCCCTATTACCTTTACATCAAGATTTCAATTACAATAAGAACCAAATATGTTCTTTCTCCTTTCTATACATCTACCTTCATTTTCTGTTATATTATGTATATTCCTCAAATCAATAAAATAATATATTTTCTATTGATAAAGTATAACAGGATAATTATATACATATCACTACCTCTTATTTGGTATCAAGAATATTTTATAGAATGTCCAATCTGACACTTAAGAGATTGTGCAAAAGTGCTCCCTCACCTGCCAATAAAGAGAAATATGAAATAAGTTTCTAAAACCAAATTACTAAGAATAAAGGCCAAAGTATATAGCAAGTACTCTATACAATTTTTTTTCCTAGCACTTGTCTTAACATAATTAACTTTGGGTTTTAAAAAAGAAGAGATCAGAACTATTCATCTCAATCATCTAAACCGAACATCTAATAGAACCCATTCGGCCTCAAGAAAAGAACCTTTCTACCATTTAAAGTCTCGTTCACATATACATCAAAATTAGTTGGTTCTCTCTCCTTAAAATCTCTAGCTCAACAGCATTAGAAAACTATGGATCTTTTTTTTCTAAACATATTAGGTCTTGTGTAAATAAATTTGCTTACAAAAACCTAAAAATGGAATCACTAAGACAATACCCAAGGACACCTCACCACAATCTCATGGAAGTAAAGCCAGTCGATGGTCAATTCTCCTTATCAGATGTATCATGATGACATAGACACTCAATATCTACTATACTATGTAACATGCATAGTTCTTCAAAAGTGAGTTATTAGACCCCATGAAAATCAACACTCGTGCATTAATCCAAACAAAATATTCATCATACCTAATAAAATAAACCATGAAAGCATTTATCAAACTTCAATATCTACTCATAAATACAATCTCTCAAGAATATTTTATCTTATATCATAATCATAAACAGTTCCATATTGCCACGTCTATTAAACAAGTATATCAAAGTTCTAATATCAAGATAATAGTTCAAAAGAATTATTACAAGGGTACTCATTATTTGACCAAACAAACCAAGAGAGATCCTCAATCACAATTTAGAAACTATTCATAAAGCGATACATCAATTGGGTTATGGAGGTGGAGTAGAAAATATCCTATTCGGGTTCCCTATTCTTCCCTTGGGGAGCACAGAGAGAATCTAAACTTAACAATTAAAATAGAAATTATTCTAAGTGCTTAACCCCCTAAAAATAAAAATTAAAACCTAGTCCACAAGAATCCATGGAAAATTCTATACATTTCTTAAAAGTAAATATTTAAAAATCAAAATTTTCAAAACAAAAAACATTTAAAAAAAAAAAACTTTGGAAAACCATTGGGACATTTGGAAATATTTCAAACCTTTAAACATTTAAAATCGTGAATCTATACTCTGATACCAATAGAATTGTCATGTCCCGACTCCCGTCGAGCACGTAACAACCGTCGCGTTATCTCGACGTATGGGCATGACCTTCCTATATACTGGGATATCGCAAGACATTTAAATTTTACAATAAATCTTCTAAAATAATAAACCCATCAAAATAAGAAATCATATAAAATAATACACATGCAAGGACCCATCCGATCCATCCTTGTACATACAAGCATACATCAACACACATTTGGGAAGGGGATCCTGTACATGCATACATGCAGTGTGGCCATCCCAGCTAATCCAGAGTTCTCAATCATTCCATCATTTACAAATCTGAAGTAAAATATCAAAAATATTTCCAATCAAAATAAATGAAGTCCCAGATCATAGCCGTTGGATTTTACCGATACTTGTTCGAAAAACTCAAACCAATATCAATAAAATCCATACGATATGAGATCTACAAAAATTCATAAAACCCAAAAGAAAATATCGAAATCCAACAGTACAATCCAAATGTCCCAATACAAGATAAAACATTTTTTCAAAAATAATTCAAACAAAAGAATGAAATCTCAAATCATATTCGTTCAGATTTTACCAATACTTGCTCGAAGAATTCAACCAGTATCAGCAAAATCCTCACGGTATGAAATGTACAGAACTTCCTTTCCATGATCCACGAGCTACAAACTCCTAGAATAAAACATAAACCATACCTACCCAAAGTACCACAAAAGCTCTTCGCACAATTTGGAGAGTCGCCCTTAAGTTACACTTCCTCTGAAAAGTAATAAAGGAGGGGTGAGAATTGGGAATACCCAGTGAGTGAAGTGCAATTGTATACTACATATAAATGAGGGGTGAGAGTGGTGATACCAAATACATGTATCAAATGTAATTTAATATAATAAAGAAATTCATTTACATAAAATTATTCATATCAAACCACCATAACTCATATAATCAAATCAAACAATCTAAATTCATTTTTCCATAAATTTTGGGGTATGCCGAAAACATTATCCTATCAATGACTGTTGGCAGGATCCGCAAAAAGATTTTTTACAATTTTTGCATAAAAATCCCCTTTTCCTTTGGCGTTGGCCCATAAATTTTTTCGTGGGGTGCCACCACGTCATCCGGACGACTTGTGTGACTCTCCAACCCGCCACCTCCAAGCCTCTAATTTAGTCACAAGTTAGCCCAAACCACGCCGTCCCGCTGGCCAGGTCCGTTGCAAGACTCAGACTATAGTCTTTTTCCAGTACCACGTTACCACAATCAATACCAAAATTAGTTCAAGCTCAATGTATAAAATAGAGCAATATTTCACAATCATATGTGTATACAAATGTAATATGGTGCAAACAAATCAATATTCAACTCACGAGTCATGGATTTATTACAAAATTCATTTCAATCTCACCACAATCACAAAACATTATAAATTCATTTCAAATTTCATTTCAAAATCAAGTTTGCAAATCGTATTTAAAATCATTTACTCCTTCAAATAATATATAACCATCCACTCACCTCTAGGGAGGGTACCCACTCTTAATTTCCACACTTTCCCAATGAAACCTTATTTCAATCCTCAATTGAATTTTTCCTAAATCCATAATCACAATTATATCATCAATTTCCAATTATTTTTAGAGTTTATCAATTTTTTCAAATTTTGTACAAATCTCAATTCTCCAATTCATGAATATCCTCTAATGTCATCAATTGCATTTCATTTATAGATAAATAACATGATCAAAGTCGAGTCTAATTCAACCTAAAAGACCACTCAGTCTAAAATAAGCATGAATAATTAGTTTTCTACTAGGTAGAAATTTTTTGAAAAATCATAAACTTTTCAATTTTCATTCAAACGTTTTAAACCATATGTTATTTTCAAGGTGTGAAAGTCTAGTTTTATAATACGAAAATTGTATTTAAATTGCGTATATGCAGAACAACTTATAATGAAAAAGTTTATAACAGTCTTTAAGCTCTAACCCCAAATTACTAATATTTTCATGCATATTTAAATCAAACTTCAAGGAAAGCTATTCTAATCAACCAAACAAAATTCTACTGTCATCTAACACATTTTCTCATGCTAGACAGCCTAATTCATATAAAATTCTAGACTTAACCTTAATAACTACATACAGAATTTTCAGGAAAATGCATTTCCTTCGAATTCAACATATTTTTAGGATATATATACAAGTATCTCATCCTAAATTCTGCCTAAATTTGATCAGATATTGAAGGGATTAGAAATTCCCTTACCTAGGGTTTTTCACAGTTCGCAACCCTCATCTGAGTGCCTTCTCAATTCAATCCGAGACTTGCAGTGCTTCCAATACCGAAACAAAATTTAGTAATTAGGCTTGAATTATCAAAAGAATCAAAACCCCTAACCCATTGATCACCAATCAGCCTTTACCTGTGCAGTGGAGGAATCGCGACCTAGGGTTTCTAACAGTGCGGTCGCAGCAAAGAGCAACGAAGGTTGTAGGAAGGCTCTCGGCAGAGAGAGTAGCGCCACGCGCGAGCGAGGAAGAGGGAGACTGAGGGAGTTTCCGCGCACGGGAAAGAGAGAGAGAGATGAATGGCTGCGAGGGTTGGTGGCGGTGGTAAGAGGAAAACGCAGCCGTGGGAGGTAGAGAGAGAGACGATAGAGAGAGATAACGTGCGGAGAAGAATAGAGAGAGAGTTGGAGAAACAGAGGAAATTCGGGAGAGAAAGAGAGACGAGCGATCGTTTAGGCGGTGGCGGTGATGACGGTGGTCAGAGGAACTACCGGTGAGAGGCAGAGGGTGGCGGAGGAAAGGGAGAGAGGCGGAGAACAGAGAGAATTCAGGAGAGAGAGAGACAAAGGAGAGAGAGAGATTAAGGTTTTTCAAACCGTAATTTCCAAAAAAAGGGGGACACAGCGTTTTGCCCCAAAATGCTGCGTCTCCTTTTTTTTTTTAATAAATAAATCTATATATATATAATTTTGTGTTTTGACTTCTCTTATTTTTCAACATTTCATGAAGCGAGCAATTATTGCGATGGCGATTGGAATGTGAGGTTGACAAACCTAAGGTGCAACTCTTTCTAATAGTTTGTGGGCACTTATATCTTTTGTAGTTGCAGTAAATCACTATAGTTGCACTAAATCACTATCGTTGCACTTATATCTTTAACACTGCAGATCTTAAATCGGATAAAGGAGAATGATTACTGCAGGTTGATTGTCAATGTAAAAATTTTGTCAATAATATGAGAAACCAATATAGGAAATATCGTTGAGACATTTTCTTCTCAGCAACAACATGTTATACCAGATCTCGGGTGTAGTGACAAGTTAGTAAGAGTCTCTAGGACACTGCCTGCATTGTTGCTTAGAGGTGGTATTAAGTAGGCAAGAGTTCCTACATTTATGTGGACAAGTATGGGTAAAGAAATTAGTTCATGAAAATATAATTCATTAGCCACTTGGAATATAGGATTTTGAACAAGTAAGTTAGAAGAGATATAAGAAGTAATGATCATATAGAAGATTAATATTATGTGTCTTTAAAAAACTAAGTAGGTGGAGGAGAAAACTAGAACAATAAAGTCTTATGGACATAAGTTTTACATACAGGTAAAGATAAAACTAAGAATGGGGTAAAAATTATTGTTGATAAGGACTTGGAAGAGGATGTAGTGGGATTCAGAAGGAAGAGAGATAAAATTTTGCTTGTCAAGTTAGTTAGTGGAGAAAACGTAATTAATATAGTTAGTGTTTAAACACCTCAAATAGGTGTAGATACAACTAGTAAACAATAATTTTGAAAATATTTAGATGAATTTATACAAATCATATTTAATGGAGAGAAATTATTTATCAAAGAAAATCTAAATGAATATGTAGCTGAGGATAATAAGAGATTTGAAGTTGTATATAGAAACTTTGGTTTTGATAGTAGGAATGAGGTGAGGGTATCATTTTAGAGTTTGTTATACTATTTGATTTGATATTCGTAAACACTATTTTTAAGAAAAGAGACACTCATGTAGTTATATATAAAAGTAGGTTGAATGTTAGTTAAATAGATTTCTTCCTCACCAGAAAGGATGATATAATAATTTGTAAAGATTGCAAAGTTATACTAGAGAAGAACATAACAACTCAATATAAACTTTTAGTTTTAAATATGTGAATGACTAAAAGACAAAAAAAAGATCATCAATTTATGGAGTTAAAAATTAAGTGATGGAATTTGAAAGACAAAAAGGCAACAACATTTATAGATAGGTTAATTTAAATAGATACTTGTTCTGCTAATGACGATTCATAAACTATATGGGTAGAAATATCTAATAATATTAAGAATTTAGGTAAGGAAATTTTTGACATATTTAGGGGTTAAACACCAATAAGTAAGGAATCATGGTAGTAAAACAAAGAAATCTATACTGTTATATGAACTAAATGTAAGTATTATAGGAATCTTAAAAGTAATAAAGTTAGTAATACGTTTGAAAAGTACAACAATGCAAAAAAAGGATGTAAAAGAATACTCACGAATTAAAAAATAAAGTGCATAACGAATTATATAAAAAACTATAAACTAAGATTAGAGAAAAAGAGTTTTACAAAATTGTCAAACTAAGAGATAGAAAGTAAAAAGATTTAAATGATATTAGGTGTATTAAGAGTAAGATTAATAGCATTCTTGTCAGAAATGAGGACATAAAAAAGTATTGAATATGTTATTTTGTTATTCACTTTAACGATGAGAGCATAAGAGATATTGACAATATCGTGATACTTGTTGAGCAGAACAATAGAGATTTTAAACGTAAAATTTGTTCTCATGAAATAAGGGAAGGTTTAAAGAAAATGAAAAGTAATAAAGTCATAGGACCCTATGAGATTCCTATTGAGGTGTGGAAGTATTTGTATGAAATGAGAATAAAAAAATCGATGAATCTTTTTAACAAAATTTGATAAATCAAGAAAATGCTCCTAGCATAGAGGGAGATTACAGTTATAACACTATATAAGAATAAAGGTAACATATAAAATTATTCCAATTACTGGAGAATTAAACTTATTAGTTATATTATGAAGTTGTGTGAAAGAGTGATGAAATATACATTGAGATCGAAAGTAAGTGTGTTTAAAATCAATTTGGGTTCCTACCAGAATGATCCATCACTTAACTATATTTAATGAAGTATTTAGAGTGCATATAATATTTATTAACATTAAAAAAGTATATGATAAGGTTTTCAGATACATACTGTGATGAACTGATAGAGCATAAATTGGTGTAATATTTATGATTGATTTTGTTTTATTTTTAAATAAATATTATACTAATTTTTGTATTTTGGGATAATTCATATGTTAGGAATGATAGAGAAAACTTATGAAGAAAAAGGAAGGAAAAACAAAGACAAAATTGGAAGCTTTGAAGATTTTTAAAATAATTGATTTATTTTTAAGACTTAGGAATAAATTTTAAAAATTCAATTTTTAAAGATTTCATTTTTAGAACGTTTTTCCTTTTGAAAATAGGATTACTACTCCTATATATATTATAAGAGTGTTATTTTGTGCAAAAGGAATAAAGAGGAGGAGCCCGAAAAGGGACAGCCGCCCCATGTTCCAGCAGCGGTTCACGTCCAGCGAGCTGTCACCATTAGTCCTATAGACTTATTTGTCTTGGTAGTAGCCACCTTTCTTGAGGGAGACATCATTTTCTTCCTGCAGATACTTTTCTTCATAGCAGCCATGCCTTTTCTTTTGAGCGTTTTGTTTTTAATACAATTAGAATTTTTGTTCAATTTTTGTAAGTTCTCTTTTTTTATATTTTTTTAAATTAATTTTGTAGTTGAATGTTATTAAAATCTTAATTTTTAATGATTGTAAAATTTAACTGGATTTATTAAATCAACGTGTCATAGGTATTTATTTACTTCTTGCATTTCATGGATCACGATTTTCTACGATTTGTTAAATAGTGACAAATATTTAATAAATCTAGAATAATCTACAACTAATTAAAACGACAAAATCCGTAATTGTTTGTTAGTTTTAATAAAGTGGTGAATGATATTTATGTCATAGAATTGAATAATCTAATTTAAATGAATCTGTTGTGTGTTTATTAATTAGAATTGGGTCTTTCTAGATCTTAATACTATTAAAATTTTCAATTTTAAGAGTTTTTCTAGGGTTGATTCTCGATTAGGGAAATAGTTAACAAATTTCTTTTAATTATCAACAAAGTAAGGAGAAATTGATCATTGGATGTTTGTCGATAACTATAACCAAATTTATTTATGGGTGTTGAAATCTTTAGATGAATCAATGATTAATCACATGAAATCAAGTTGGATATAATTTCTTTGGTTAGAAATTAATTTTCACATTAAATTTTGTTCTTTTGAGTTGTTTAGTTATTTTCCTTTATTTGATTATTTCTTTTGTTAGATTAGTTTATTAGTTTAGTTAACTTTCCAAACCCCCTTATATTTTTATTTTTTTTCCTTAAAAGAAGTAAATCCATAATTTCTTGAGGAGACGACTTTACTCACTCTATACTAGCATTTAGTGAAATTTGTTAATTTATTTTTGGTTATTTGACGATACATCAAATTTTGGCGCCGTTGCAGGGAAATGGTGTTAAGTGATTTATTTCTTTTAAGTTTTGTTTTCTCCTTATTTTCAAGACTAATTTTTACAGTGAACTTGCTGGAATTTGACGGTGACACAAAAGAGAAGGACGTGACGAAAACACGGCTGACCAAAAGACTTTAAGGGAGTTATTAACCTTTAATGTTAATGAATATTTTTTTGATATTGAAACTTTCCAACAATTTGGAATATGACAAGATATTCCAAGAAAAGTCAATGAGGTAAATATTTATTCTATTGATGAAAAATTAGATGCACTAACATCTCTTGTAGAAAAAATTATTGTAAGGCAAAGGTAGCCGGTCAAAACTTGTAAAATTTATTCAGAGGTGAGTCATCTAATCGATAAATGCCCCATTCTTCATAATGACCCATATTCGAACACCTACAATCAAGAATGAAGGGATCAACTAAACTTCAGTTATGGAAATTGGCAACAAGGGTTTGAACAACAATCACAAGACCGACCATAATTTTAGTCTCAACAATCCTCTTTAAATCAAGGTACGTCTCTAGAAGGGATTATTAAAAGTTTAGCTAATAGTACTCTATTAATTCAACAGGAAAGCCAATGATTTCAACAAGAAACAAGGACCAGCATCCAGAACTTGGAGAATTAGATGTCTCAATTGATGGTGATTGTGAGTCAATGGGAGAAAAAATCATAACAAACTCCATCTCAAGTGGAAATCAACTTAAGAGAGAATGTTAGTACTATGGTGCTCAAAAATGAAGAAAAAATGCAAGATGATTCATCAAAAGCTGAAGAAGAAAGGGAAATCGAGCAAATAGAGAAATCATCAATAACGAATGAATTCACCGAGGAGGTAAGTAAGGAGTCTGACACTTTCAAGACAAAAATTTTGATTCCACCAACTTTTCCTGACAGGCTAGCACAACCAAAGAAAGATGAGGAAGAGAAAGAGATTTTGAAAACCTCACCAAAAGAAGAGACTAACATTCCTCTATTGGAAGCAATAAAGCAAGTGTTCAAACCATTCATGAAAATAGTAAAGACAAAAATTGATACGAATTTGAGTACTTTAATTCTTGAGTTTGATAATAAAGTTACTACTTTTAATATTTTTGATATTGTGAAGTATCCAAATAAATTTAAGTCTATTTTTCATGATAGTACGGTAGATTTCATTGTTCATGATAATTTGGAGCAAGATGAATTGGATTTTTTGTTTAAGAAAAATATAACAAATAAGATTGCACAATGGGACAAATTTCTTAATGACAAACTCCCGTATCGGAAACAATCAATGGTAGACTATAAAATCCTTTACTTCAATTTAAAATTGAACTTCATGCCAGGTAAATTGAAGTCTAAGTGGACCAGACCGTTCTTTGAACGAGGTTGAAATAAAGAGACAATGTTGAGACAAAAACACTAAACAAAAGTGCTTATTGAGAGGCAATCCACTGTTTTCTTTTATGATATTTTATTTCATATTTTTGTTGGCTTTATTTAGATTTGATTTTGTTTTTTTAGGTGAATAAAGGCCGAAAAGATT
Organism: Dillenia turbinata; assembly: GCA_037126225.1. Taxonomy (NCBI): domain Eukaryota; kingdom Viridiplantae; phylum Streptophyta; class Magnoliopsida; order Dilleniales; family Dilleniaceae; genus Dillenia; species Dillenia turbinata. The sequence goes on along the minus strand of JBAMMX010000012.1, from coordinate 2,542,663 downwards.
TATGGCCAGAAATATTCTACCAATAAAGCGTGCCTACACCTTAACAAACCTTAATTTCTGTCCGGTATTGTTAATGTTCTTAATTGACTAGAAATGTACATGAGTTAGGGTATGCCCACGTCCTAAGAAGGGGTCCATTGCTGCCACAATAATTTTTTCTTCAAGACTTGTTAGATTTGACCCTCCATTCCCCACTCCACTCTAGGAAAATCTTGTTCTCATTTTATTTTTCTAATTTTGTTTTTATTTGAGATGATGGTTATTTATTTATTTATTTTTTCTCTCACTTGGCATACATTAGGGACAATATATGATTTAGGTGTGGGGGGATATTTTATGCTTTTGATTTTAGTATTATGTTTGTTTTTGTATAATATGTTAAGTTTTGTTTCATTTTATTTAATTAAAAAAAATTAAAAAAGAGAAAAAAATTAAAAAAAATTTTGAATTTTCTAAATTGATATGTGTTATTTGGTTGGATAGAAATCTATGAAAAAATAACTCGTATTAATGGTTTTTGTACTTGTAATTACTATTTATATCTTTAATAATTTTCTTTGAATGATAAGTATGTAAAATTTGACACAAACCCCATTTAAAAGTATAGTTTTAGGTTTAAAGCGAACAAATTCATTCTTTATGTTCGGAATTGTTTTTCTTGATGAGTGATTATCATACTTGAATTTGTCATTCTAAAACTTGATCTATTATACATTTCGATATCACATCTAGGGTTTCATACATTGAAATGATAAAAGCACTTAGATTTTATCTCTTTTGATTTTCGTAAAAATCCCTACTCTACTTTTATGATCCCCTTAGTCACCCAAGGTGAGTTTAAGACATTTTCTTCTTTTAAAACCCCCTAAATACAACACATTCTCTTTTATTTTGGCCTTCATTTTGAACTCTTGTACCAAAAGTATATGTAGTTAATTATATGATTTTGGTTATTTGTTTGCCTCAAAGGAAAGATGATGATTGGAATTTTGATATTGATATTTTCATAGTATGATATGAAAAATGAATTTTGTAATTACGCAAGGAGGGAAGACAATTGATTACTATTTTGGTCATTCCTTGTTAGAGGATTGTTTGAAAATAAAAGAAAAAAGGGAATGAAAAAAAAAAGAAAAAAATGTGTAAAAAGCAACAAAAAAAGAAGAAGAAGAAAAAAAAAAGGAGAAAAGTGCTGCATCTTGTTGACATTGATTTCACTCATGAAATTTAGAGAAAATTGTTCATATTTTTGTATGCCATTGACTATTGAGTATTCGTTCACATGTGGACAGTAAAAGACATCATCATTTGTGCTATTTATATAGGGCAATGTCTTATCGTAGAAAAATTGTGTAGTTAGTCGTATATATCTTTGGTACGTTTTAACCCCTTAAATATACCATTTATTCTACCATTCACCCGAACTCCATTACAACCAAATGAAAGACCTTTAGATTGGTGCATGGAATTCAAAATTTTTAAGTGGTGAACATTTGATATATTTACAAATATATGACAATACTAATTTCAATGTGTTGATTTGAGAGATATATTTATTTCATACCTCATTTTGAGTGCATTTGAGTGAACTCTTAGAGAGGAAAGTTGAATCTTACAGTTTTGATTTCATAAGGAGCTATTGGGATTTGTAATAGTTGTTCTGGTACAAAATACTGTGAAATATTTATTGTTTTGATTATTTTTCTATTTTGACTCTTATGACATATGTTGGTTTAGTAATTTAAAAGAAAAAAATATGTTAATTACAATAGTTTTAGTTTTATTTGACTTGGAAATGCTTGAAGATAAGCATTATCTAGATGTGTAGGAATTTGATAGGGTATAAATTGGTGTAATATTTATGATTGATTTTGTTTTATTTTTAAATGAATATTATACTAATTATTGTATTTTACGATGATTGATATGTTAAGAATGATAGAGAAGACTTATGAAGAAAAATAAAGGAAAAGTAAGGACAAAATTGGAAGTTTTGAAAATTTTCAAAATAATTGATTTATTCCTAATATTTAGGAATAAATTTTAGAAATTCAATTTTCAAAGATTTATCTTTTAGAAAAATTTTTCTTTTTGAAAATGGGGTTACTACTCTTTTATATATAATTGTTATTTTGTGCAAAAGAAAGGGAGAGGAGGAGCCCAAAAAGTGGTAGCCGCCTCATGTTATAGCAGCGGTTCACGTCCAGCAAGCTGCCACCATTATTCCTGTAGACTTATTTGTCTTGGCAGCAGCCACTTTTCTTGAGGGAGACATTATTTTCTTCCTGTAGACACTTTTCTTCAAAATAGCCACACCTTTTCTTTGAGCATTTTGTTTTTAATACAAACATAATTTTTGTTCAATTTTTGTTAGTTCAATTTCTCTATGTTTTCTTTCTAAATTAATTAGTTGAATGTTATTAAAATTTTGATTTTTAATGATTATGAGATTTAATTGGATTTATTAAATCAACATGTTATAGGTATTTATTTAATTATTATAGTTCATGGATTATGATTTTCTATGGTTTGTTAAATAGTGGTAAATATTTAATAGATTTAAAATAGTTTACAATTAATTAAAATAACAAATCTGTAATTGTTTATTAGTTCTAATAAAGTGGTAAATGACATTCATATCATTTAATTAAATAATCTAATTTAAATGAATTTGTCGTGTGTTTGTTAATTAAAATGAGAGCTCTCTAGATTTTAATGTCGTTGAGACTTTCAATTCTAAAAGTTTTTCTAGATTTGACTTTCGATTAGGGAAATAGTTAACGAGTTTCTCTTAATTATCAACGAAATAAGGAGAGATTAGTCGCTGAACGTTTGTCGACGACTATAATCAATTTATTTATGGATTTTGAAATCTTTAAATAGATCGATGATCAATCACATGAAATCAAAATAGATATAATTCGTTTGGCTAGAAATTAATTTTCTCATTGAATTTTGTTCTTTTGAGTTGTTTAGTTATTTTCCTTTATTTGATTATTTCTTTTGTTAACTTAGTTTATTGGTTAAGTTAATTTTTCAAACCTCCCTCATATTTTTATTTTTTTTCCTTAAAAGAGGTAAATCCACCATTTGTTGAGCAGACGACCTTACTCACTCTATACTAGTATTTAGTAAAATAGGTTAATTTATTTTTGGTTGTTTGACGACACACCATGAGTATTAATGAAGAAGGAGATTTTCTTATATATGAGGAAGTTATTATTAATGTAAGAACGTTGAATTTTATCAAAATTCGTCATTAAATTCTCTCATTTTTGTAATAGTAATGGATGAAATAATAGAAAAATATTTAAAATGAAATTCAATAGTGAGTGCTTTTTGCAAATTATATAGTGTTGCTCATGAAGCTATAGAGGGTATTAACACTAAATTGGACTTATAGAAGGATACACTAAAATTTAAAAGATTTAGATTGAGTTATAAAAAACTGACAATATGAGATGTACATTTAGTAGCACTCATCAAAATAATAAAAAAAATGATTTAAGTTAAAGAGAGAAAACATACCAAAGAGTGAACATTTTACATATTTTGTATTCATAATTCAAAATGGTATTAATATAGATGGAGATATGAATCATAGGATTTAAGTGGATTAGATAAAATGGAGAATTACATCTGAAGTTCTTTATGATCACACGATATTCTTGCTATTGAAGAGAATTTTTTTATAAAACTACTGTAAAACATGCATTATTATATGATCCTGAATGTGAGGTTATTAAGCGACAATAGTATAAAGTAATTATAACTGAAATGAGTATGTTCTGGATGCAAATTATAAAAAATATAATTAGAAATGAAGAAATACATACTAAATTAATAGTTAATTCAATTGTGGATAAAATAAGAGAATATCATCTAAAATAGTTTAAACATGTACAACAAAAATCCAAAGTACACCAATTAGGAGGAGCTTGACATTAAATATTAGAAATTTAGTGAAAAGTTATAATAGATCGTTGAAAATTTGAATACAAATTGTCTATAAACATATGAGTGTCAAGAGTTTAGTTGTGTAGATGACTTTAGATAAAAATAAATGATATAAGAAAATCCAAATTTGTTGAATTAATACACTTCTATTATTATTATTATTATTATTATTATTATTACAACAACTACTGCTGCTACTTCTTTCCTTTCGTTATTTTTATTTTTTTAGTTTTATTTTCTTTATTTTTATTTTTAAATTTAAATTTTATATTATTATGTTATTTTATTTATTTATTTATTTATTTTATTATCTCAACTTCTTGTTGTTTTAGTTTTCTAGCTTATTCTCTGAGGTTCAGACTGCATATAGTATATCGAAGTACTACTATTTTAGTTGGAGCAATTTCATTGCAATTGTGAAAATAAGTAAATCTACTAAAATAGACTTTCTTTTTTATTCCTTCGGAAAATGTGTACAGCTCCGAAAATCCAAATATGATACAGGAGTTAATGCGAGAAAAATGCAAGCACATTCCCATTCAGATCAGCTGTCAAATCACATACAAGATGGCTCATCTACTTGCTCATAAGAAAAGCAGAGGGAAGATGAAGCGCAGAGCCTTGACATGCCTTCAGTAGTCAACTAGATCCATTGTAAGAAAGAACAGTATATACAGTTTGTGCCACCGTGAGGGCAAGGAGGATAGTTGCAGCAAGAAGAGAAATGAGAGCCCATGGACTGTTAAAATAATTGTCCAATAGATTAGCCATCCACTTATCCCATTGTGCCTTAAATTGTGTTCCAGGACGAAGACAGTACTCATTCACATTGTTGAACAATCCAGCGTAGATGCAGTCATTGCCAAACGCTATAAAATTATCTGCAGGCCTGTTAAATATGTTGGTGATTGCCTGATCGTCACTCAACCAATTCTCGACGATTCCATGTTTGCGAAGTAGCTCAACATCCTCGGTAGAGTTGATGAGGCAATCCATAACAGCAATATAGTCGCTCACGTATCTTGGATTTCCATCCGGGCAGTGCCTCTCATAAGCAATGAGGTTTTGAAAGACAGTCTCAGTGTAATTATCTATGATTAAAGGAGGTACTTCCATTACTCCATTTTCGAACCTAATATTGAGCAAGCTACTAACATTGGCTGCCTTGAACTTGACTCCTTTCTCTTGAAGCTCCGTTGAACAATCTATGAGTTCTCTGATGTTTGTTCTTCCAATTTTCAGTTTCTGTTCAGGGATTGAAGGAATCAAACTGTTGTATAGCAAGCCTAGTAAATGGTTGGCTTCATAGTCAAGAGGTGGTGGAAAAGTAGGACTACAGTCTGGACTTGGAAATACATGCCCTATGAATTCAAGTGCCATATGAGTCAAATTCACATTCGGCTCATCCCCAATTTTAGTCATGTCAAAGTATGCTTGGAGGACGAAAAAGGGAAGTTGATTCTCAAACAAAACCATGTCACGTCTGATGCTGCTGCGAATGGATTCCATTATAAACACAGGATCATTACAATCTCCTTCTTCCTTAGAGTGGAACCTGCGAAACAATTCTACAACAAAGCAACTGTCCAGAAGCATCATTTCTACAAACTCATCTTCTGAAAGATCTACTGGTTGTTCATAGCATCTTCGAGCTTTTCCTTCCATCATTCTCATCGCTTTGACAAGTCTTCCCACACTGAACTCTTTATTCTTCTGAAGAAAAAGTTTCAAATACTGCAGTTTGTTCCCTTCCATGGGTTGTAAGCAGCTGTTTTTGTGGTGGTAAGGGCCAATTGCTACTACCTCTGGTGTATATGCCTTTTCATTAACCTTGCGTACTTGATCACGGATTCTGAAAATAAAACACTCTGCAGATATCCGATGAATTTGTGAAAGTTTGTTCTCGATGTCAATGACAACAGAATCAGACCTTTCATCTGGCAGCATTGGATTACCATAGCATTCCATCGCTTTCTCTGCTCTACAAGACGAGTGATGATTTGCTTACAATATATAGCCTGTGATTGCCAATAGAATAGACCCCAACATGATTAGGATAAAGTATGATGAAATTTAGTTACTGTTTGGAAATTTGAGAGCAATAGAAAAAAGGGTTTCTATAGCAGTTGTTGAAATCCCAAACCCATTTGTGGAAAAGAAACGTCTTGAAATTGAAACTGCCTTTATTAATTTCTCTGAAGCATTTCGGCGAGCATATCTTCATTATTAATCCAAAAGGCAACCCGAGGCCACTACAGAAATAGAAATCAAATCCCTTTCCAATCCATTCTTAAATTAGAGTAAGAACATAATTTGAGGACAATGCCTACCTTTCTAACCTGGTCTAATTCCAAAATTGGCAATTAACATGAATTTCTTCGAATGATCAAATACAAATCTAAACCCTGTAAAATCTGCGCAAAATATTCTTTGAATTGATTCTTCTTAGAATTTAAGATTGAGAGAAAACCAATCCGGGGAAAGAAGAAGCATAATTAATAATTCACGCTCATATACAACAAACTCACTTGCCTTGAAGTATGCTATGATGCACAAAATTCAAATAAACTAGCACTGCCATAACGGGGAAAAAGAAGGAAAGAAAACATCCACACACCTTTTCGCATTGCCGTGCAAGAATTTTCTCAAGAGAGATATGAATTGGGTGAAATTGACCGATGAGGTTGAACTTGATTGCCAGCTGAAATGATTTTTTCTTTCTGAATTTGAAAACCCAATTGGGTATTTAGTAGATTAGTGAAATTTTTGAAACTGAAAAAACTTTATTCAATCGACTCATCAAAAAGGAAGTCTTTCTGGAAAAGCATCCGTGGACGCAAATGAAGACGACTACAAAAGCGACACTCCTAAATGGAGCATGCTATTTTAAACTCTAAATAACAGTACCTAACCCATTAAAGACGACAAAAGGTCTGATGCATAAAGCCAATAAGACATAGCCTAGTCCTAGTGGAACACCTTAGTTCTTATCTCAGTCACTGGGGAAGGTCATATGTAGGACACGTTTTATTTACGCCGACTACGATTGGACCCATTTCTCGGAAAGCTGATGCTCCTTTTCCTTTTAACAGAGAGATGCACGGAACTAATCTTTTTAAAATAATACCCAATTTAAATTACTTTTAAAAGTAACATCGTCCTTATATATATTATTCACATAAATAATTATATTTATATAAAATTTTTAAAATTTAATATGTGTTGATACTATTCATATAAATAATATTATCTAAAATTTTAAAAACTTAATAAAATATTATTAAACTATTTCACACGTACGATGTTCAAAACCAGATATATACCATTCAATAACCTGACATACAGACATAGTTATCAGGTCAACCCTCCACCCACATAAAACACAGATTGATTCAATAAAGGGACCGTTTATACGAGGGACCCAAAAAAACCCACGGATCAATACGGATTAACCGCTAAACCATGTGATCCACGGGTTACAAGTTTTGTTCAAGTTAAAAAAGAAACCCACATTTTTTTTGGATGAGAATAAACCCAATCACATCTCTCTTTGCTTCTCTCTTCTTTGCTTGGACTCTGAAGTTCGATCTCCAAGTGACCACTCTCTCCCTCCCTCTTTGACTTATAACTGAGGAAATGGAAGCAAACCCATCAACGGTGAACCTTCACAAGACAAAAGAGCCAGAACCTTAAAATTCTTAAAAGATTTGGTGAAAACATGAGACTTTCCCTTTAGAGAAACAGATCGGAGCGCCAAGAACCTTCAGATCATGATTCGAGGAGTCATCGCATTATAGTTTCTGATGAATATCTTTCGTCGATACCAATATTCGATTTCGTAATGCAATTTGCACACTGAAGACATTGCATTTCGGTCATTGTCGGAGTTCATAAAGGAGAAAACATATTCTAGAACCTCTTTCGGGAAGGAATAAGCCGCTGAGTTAAGAAAAAAGAGAGGGAGTAGAGACAAAGAGGATCAGGTTTTTATGTTCTCTGTGAGAGAGACAAACTGAAAAGGTGGTTGAGTAAAATAGAGGTTAAGGTTAACTAAGTTAAGTGATCAAAGATTGAGAGTGAGATGGGTGATAAGACGTTGACATGTGGAGTAAGTTGAATGATAACTATTAATAACTAAGGTTAATGTGCCGTTTTGTGCCAATTTCTCTTTATGCCTATTCTAGAAACATGTTTATTTTTAATTGTTTTTATTTTTGAATTACAATGGTTAATCATTTTGTTAAATCTCTTTTTACATCGCCGATTACAAAGCAACACCAACTACTTGCGTCCTGGACAGCTCCATCAGTGGGATTTACTATTAATTTGATTCAAATAAATAGGAGATTTAATTAAAAAAGTTGATTCTTTATGTCTTTTTTTATTTTTAAAATTTAAATTTAAAATATTAATTAAAAAAATTTAATATTCTAATATTAAACATACAGATCGTTGATATCCTCTACCGTCCTTACTACCTCTACAAGTATGAAAAGATAATTTTTATTTCATAAAAATATGTAACTCGAGAAGTGATTGCAACCATCCCCCCTCCCGAGGTATACCTAGCAAAAGGAAATAAAAAATAGTGGCATGTAGTACATCACCTCCCTCCCCAGGTACCTAGCAAAAGGAAATAAAAGATAGTAACATATAGGACATCACGTTTGATTACAAAGAATATATTTTAACTTAACGAAATAAAATATAATATCTGAAATCTCGTGACGTTTAAAGCCAATAATATGGGTAATATATAGGACATTATTTTCGCTGATCTCCTCAGATACTTACTCCCCCAGCTCGAAGCCCTGGGACAATGGCTTGAGCTGCAAGATCAATTTAAAAATATTTATGAATACACAAATATTTTATATTATATAATGTAATAAAAGAGGCTCTTTTGAATATTTCTCCTATTAATAACAAAATAAGAAAAAAGTGAAAATGACAGGAGTTGTTATTTTGGAGTAGGAGTGTATAATATTCGGTGATAACTGAATATCCGATCGATTCGAATTAAATTTAAATTCGATTTTTGAATTCGAATCGGTTTTCGGTTAGAATCGAATTTTAAATTTGATTTTTGGTTCGAATTTTGAATTGAGATTTTTAATACGAATTCAAACCGAAAACCGAATTAGAGTTTGTAATTATCTCATTTTTTATTTATTTTGATTATTTATTATTTATTTTCATTTCTTTTTATACAAATTTTGATTGATAATTTTTCTTTTTTAAGCAAGTAATAAAATAGTAGTTAAAAAATTCATTGTTTTATCGATTTAAAATTGGTTAAATTGGATTTATATAAAAAATTATATCTCAAAAATCAAAATCGAATTATTTGATTTATTCGATTCAATTCGAATACAAATCGAAAACCTAATTTCGAATTTAAACGAATTCGGTTCGGTTTTCGGTTTAAAATTAAAAAATATTAAATCGAATTAACCGAATCGAATTAATTAAAAAATTCAAAAATCGAACCGATAAACACCCCTATTTTGGAGAGAGAATATGCAATAGATATCCAAAAAATATGTAAAATTGATTTTTTTGAGAAAATACTTAAAATAAAGTTCACGATTTTTTTTTCCCTCATGGAATGCAAATTTATTGTAGCAGTATAATATAATTCAAAAGTTATTAAATTATTGTTTAATTGGTGCTATCACTTTTTCTTAGAGGTCTCAACACATGCATTTTTGGTCTTTCTCACTAACCAGATCGGATTAATGGCCGGTTCATTGGGTTCCCGGTTTGACCTGATGGTTTGATCGGCCACTGAGTAGAGAACAAATTGCAGAGATAAGTATCATGGAACTATTTGGCAGCTGGGCGCCTCTTTTTTTTTTTTATTTTTTTTATAAATATAAATAAAGGACCTCTAATATACCATGGAGTGATCCATCTCAACCAAAACCCAATAAAAACCAGGTTAGCCCTCCTTCCTTTAAGTGTTTGCCATACATCGAGACAAGTTCACTTTCGCCTTAGGTAATGCTTGGTAGTAGATGGAAAAATGAGTAAAAAATCACCTTTTAAAATTTTCTCTAATAAACCAAATTTTGATTCCCATCGAATATTATGGCTTGCCAATTTGATTGTACGTGTTCTATGAAGTAACTATTTCTTAATTCCTGCTAAAATCTATACATTATTTTCATATAAATCCGAAAATGACGTTTGAAGCAATGCCATCTTGTTTTCTTTCTCCAGTTTTACTTCAATTTTCTTTAATTGATCAAGAATCCTTTCTTTTTCTTTTTTTTAAACAAAAAATTTAATAATTTATATCTAAAAATCCGACTAATTAGGGCCAAATTTAGGAGTTGTCGTGCCTATTTTTTCATCTCTATTGGTTTAAGATGCCCACCAGGGATATTTTAGATAATTAGGTAGGATTAGTGGGGTAACTCCCAGTTACCCATATTTCCCTTAATTCTCTCTAACTTAGATTCATATTAACACAAGGAGACTAACCTCTCCTTCTAAGGGGTGTGGAGAATTCTGTGAGATCTAGAAGTCATGAGAGAATGGTTTGAGAGAATAAAATGAAGGCATAAGAAAAAATTTCACGTAAGGAATTTTTCTCGCCACGATGATCGTCGGACTGAGAGTTGCGGCGTCATGGTATTGCGGTGGTGGTTCGATAAATATCATGACCATCATCCCGATCGTGAGATCTGACAGAGGGACATACGCATCGGTCGATTGTTTTGGATTCTACATTCGAGATATTTATTATTATACCTAATCTATTTAATTTTTTTAAAAATTATTTGTATATACTTTTATTGTGATTGAGTCACTAAAATATTCTATAATCTTAAAATTCAAACTCAAGAACTTAATTATAAAAGTTTAATAGAGCCATAGGATGTTGGTAACAACAACCAATGTCCAGCCGGGTCACTTGCAGCTGGTCAAAGTCTGATGTCCAAAGTGGTTTAACTGGGTCAAAATTAATAGAACTTTTTCTTCAAATGTCACTTATTGGTCACATTTTTTTTTCCGAATAAATTTTTTTCAACTTTTTTGAGCCAGAAGGTTCTTTATTAGTGCAAAATTTCTGAAACCATCTGTCAAAATTTGAATCGCAAAGTTAATATTTATCTGACTGGACCTCTATTTTAGGATTTGTCTGGTTTTCGACATTAGGGTTGGGATTTGAACCTTTGAGTCGACACATGTTTGAAACAGAAGCTATGGGTCAATGTGTATCAACATTTGAATTTGTGCGTCAATACATTTTTGAATTTGGATCTCCACGTCAACAATTGTCTGAATGTAAACATCGGGTCAATACTTATCTAATTTGAACCTTCTGATCTAAAAGTTTTACATTTGATCTAAACCTCTGATTTACTGCCTGTTTGATCTGGACCTACTTTGTTCTCCTAGGAAATTATCGGTACATAACCCAAATCACATGGAGCCCACAGTAAATTAAGTCCAAAAGCCCACACACGAAACATTCCAACATATACTGATCACCTCTCCTCCTTGATAGCCACCCGTTCGATACCTCAATTGATCGGTGCTCGACAATTGTTACTTAATCTATCGATACCATGGAATCATAAAGGCAATCTCACGAAATTAGAAAGAGAATACACAACCGTAGCCGATTGGGGAAGAAATCTCTATGACGATCTGGACTTTTCATATTAATAAGATTTTATAATTTTTGAGTATCTTATACCATGATTCCCTAAAATTTCGGGATATTCTCAAAAGGAAACTAGGATTCTATCACCCCATGGATACACGGCTCTCACGCTCAAAGGATATATAGTCTTTATATGTCTGTTGTCCAGGTAAGTTCTCTTGAACCCACACAGAGCACGCAAGTCAAACAGAACTTTCTCTCTTCATAATTAGTCTGTTCATTCCTTTCAAAAACCACTTTCTGACTTGAGTATCATAACCTCTTTCGCCGAAGCACCCTCCGACAGTTTTTTGCAGGTTTCACCGGTAGAGATTGCCAGAAGATCAAGTTTTCATATTCTAGTTAGTAGAGTCATCATCTGTGAAGTTAGACTCACTACCAACAAATTGATGCTGTTCATAGGAACAAACTGATTCCCAGCCGAAACAGTTTTTATTTCTACTCATTCTCCCTCTTTACCATGGCTTCAGCCAAGAGAATGAGACCCATAATCGGTTTTGACGACGATAATTTGGAAGGAGTAGATACCAACTGAAATGATCAGTTAATCATCATGGCCAGAATCGACTCTTATCTCATTAAGAGGACCTTTGTAGACCAAGGAACAGATTGCGACATCTTCTTTTGTGATACCTTCCAGTAGATGGGTCTCATCCCATTCTATTTCTAACCTCCTAATCAGCCCATCAAAGGGCTTACTGGCAAATACGTATATCCAGAAGACATTATCTCACTCATTGTATCTCTGGGAATACCTCCTCATCATGCCACCACCAAAACCACTTTTTACATAGTGAAGCTTCCATCCCCTTACAATGCCATCCTAGGACATCCCAGCCTAGATGTTCTCGAAGTATCACTGAGCATTATTCACATGAGAATCAAGTTCAGAACACCTTTGGAGATCGTGACTCTCCGTAGCAACCCGTATCCATCGACTATCCCCTTGGTGGGAGAAAAAGAGGAGATCCTAGTGGTTAACACTATGGAACTTAGGGACGACACTGAGCAACAATCCAAGCCTCAATCCGGAGAGGAGGTAATCGAAGTGCCTATCACGGATACATCAGGCCAAACCATTTATATTGGTGCCTACTTGCTGACATCTCTTCAGAAAGCAGTCATAGACTGCTTACGACGTCATTCCCAAGTCTTTGCATGGTCCCCTGAGGACATGCTGGGTGGTCATAGTTCACAAGTTGATAGTAGATTCCAACCGCAAGTCTATTAAGCAAAAGAAACAAGTGTTCACACTAGAATGCCAGCATGCGATACGAGAAGAAGTTTGAAAATTCTTGACATCAGGGTTCATTTAAGAAGTCAAATACCCTGAGTGGTTAGCCAACGTGATCATGGTAAAGAAAGTGAACGAGAAGTGCAGGGTGTTTGTGGACTTTATTGATCTTAATAAGGTATGCTCTAAAGACAGCTATCTACTCTCTAACATTGACAAGTTGGTCAATAACTTATCTGGCCACCAACTCTTAAGTTTCATGGATGTATATTCTGGATATAATCAAATATGTATGGCTTATGAGGACGAGGAAAAAACCAGCTTCATCACAGAGTTCGATACCTACTTCTATAGGGTATTGTTGTTTGGCCTTAAGAATGCTGGGGCAACCTTCCAACGATTGGTCAATAAGGTTTTCAATGAGCAACTTGATAGAAATGTGGAGGCCTACATCGATGATATGCTCATCAAAAGTACCGATGATAACGACCACATTGCTGATATGGAAGAAACGTTCTAGACGCTAGAATGATGTAACATGAGGCTAAATCCTATGAAGTGCACCTTCAGAATTGCATCTGGAAAGTTCTTAGGTTTCCTAATCACCAACCTAGGGATGGAGGCAAACCCAGAGAAAATCCAAGCCATACTTGATATGGCGCCACCTAGGGTAGTGAAAGATATATAGCGCCTCACCAGTAGAATCGCTTCCCTCAACCGATTCATGTTAAAAGTGGGGGAGAAATACAAACCCTTCTACGACACTCTAAGGAAGTTTTAAAAGTTTGCGTGGAATGTTAGGCCACATTCGAGAAGCTCAAGGAGTATCTCATGTCACCTCCACTACTCTCCCGATCGGTTCCAAACGAGAATCTCTACCTCTATTTCTCTGTTTTTGATCAAGCGCTCAGCTCTGTCCTTGCGAGATAGGAATCCACCGAGCAAAAATCGATGTACTACATCAGCCGAATACTCCATGAGGCGGAAGTCAACTATCGACCCATCGAGAGGATAGCTTTCGTACTAGTTATTGCTGCTCGACGCCTTCAACAGTACTTCTAGGCCCATACCATCATGGTGCTGGCTAACCAGTTACTGAAACAAATCTTACAAAAAAGAGATACTTCAGGCCGGCTCATCAAATGGAGCATTAAACTAGGCGAGTTTGAAATCGAATACTAATCGAGAACGACCATTAAGGGCCAAGCACTCACTGATTTCATCCTCTAGTGCATATTCCCAATGATTGTCGAGCAATCCCGTGCCGATGATCAGAAGGAATACCAATCACCCGAATGGACCCTCCATGTTGATGGGTCATCTAATTCATTAGGTAGCGAAGCTGGATTCATCCTAGTTGGAGCTGATGATTTCAATGCTGAATATGCTTTTCATTTCCGAGTGACCAATGACCAAGCCGAGTATGAAGCCCTTTTGACCGAGCTGAGGATTGCAGCCTCACTTTGAGCTTGAAACATACGAGTCTTTACTGATAGTTAGTTGGTCGTCAAACAGATCAAGGGGGTCTATAAGACCAAAGAACCGACAATGACGAAATATCTCTCCAAGATACACCAACTAGTAGGCTAGTTCGACAAGGTGGACATATGGCAAAACCCCTGGTCATAGAACACTAGAGCTGATACACTCTCGAAGCTAGCTAGCTCAGACTCATTAGCAACCAGTCACATCGACTACATAGAAAGTCTACCATACCCTACTATCAAAGAGCCTGAACAGATCCTGACAATGGATAGCTCACATAGTTGGAAAAATCCCATCTAGACATATCTAAAGCACGGGCAACTGCCAATCTCTCCCACTGAAGCCACCAAAACGAGGCACAAGACTGGCCATTATGCTATTATCAATGATAGTCTCTAAAAGAAATCCTATGTACACCCGTATAAAAAATCCTTAACACTTGAAAAAGGGACTATGTCCTCCAAGAAATTCATGAGGGGATATGGGATAATCATTTGGCACTCGAAATCTGGTAAACAAAATACTTCAATAAGGGTACTATTGGCTAACTATAAAAGTCGATGCAGACAGATATGTCAAAAGATGCGACAAGTGCCATCGCTTCTCATAGGTGCCACACCTGCCCACTACTGAGCTCAACTCGAAAACCAAACCATGGCTATTTACTCAATGGGGATTGGACATCTTGGGACCATTCCCTCCAGCAGCTAGACAATACAAGCTCGACCATCGACTACTTCATCAAGTGGGTTGAAATTGAACCTCTAGCTCAAATCACTACCAGCAAGATACAATACTTCGTGTGGACATCCATTATCCCCTGATTCGGTATACCCCACATCCTGATCACCGACAATGGTATGTAGTTTGATAATAGACGTTTCTGAGACTTCTGCGATAGGTTGGAGATCTAACACCTCTTTACTTTTGTTGCTTACCTATAGGCCAATGGCCTTGCGGAGGTGACCAACCGAACGATCCTATAAGGATTGAAGGCTACACTACACGAAGTCAAGAGTTGTTGGGTAGACAAACTCTATAGTATTTTTTGGGCCTATCGAAACATGCCCCAAAAGACCACAGGAGAGACATCATTTAGTCTCACGTATGCCTGCAAGACAGTCATGCCAGTCGAAATTATGATTTACTCACTAAGGGTGGACCAAAATATAGAGGGGCAAAATGAATCAACACTATGTGGACAACTAGACTTACACCTTGAGCTGAGAAAAACTGCATCTGTTCGGATATTAGCCTACAACAATAGACGACCAAGTATTACAACAGACAGGTCAGAACTAGGACGTTCAAGCCAGTTAACCTAGTGCTTAGGAAAGCGGAAGCCACTAACCAATGCCAGTGAGGGGGAAAGCTAGCGCCCAATTAGGAGGGCTCCTATAGGATTCAATCAGAAGTTTGCCCAGACACTTATCGCCTTGACCACCTTGACGGTTAACCCGTGCCTAGGATGTGGAACTCTAAAAACCTATATGTTTACTACCAGTAAAGACTAGCGCCCTACCAGACAAACACGTCTCATCCATATGAAATTTAATGATCAAGCAAAACCTCTGCGATCCTCTATCCTACTATGTTAACTTATCAATTTGCTTTCATGTCTTTCAGGACCTATCATTAGGATTTATTTTCCTAAGTGGACCTATGTCACCCTGCCTTATCACTGGGATCTATCTCTCCGAATAGGTCTATGTCGTCCTGGCCTATCGAAGGGATTTATCTTATCGAATGAGCTCATATCACCCTATTCTATTATTAGGATCTATCTCCCCAAGCAGGCCTATGTTACACTATTCTATCATTGGAATCTATCTCCCTGAACTAGCCTATATTGTCCTATCCTATCATTGAAATCTATCTCCCTGATCAAACCAATGTCGCCCTATCTTATCGAACTCTTTCAGCAGAAGAACATAAGAACGAAGGGGCAATGTTGTCCTATGTCTAGAAGAAGGGAGGCTAACCATTCATGGATCTTGTCATCGATCAAACCCTATGATTGCTTTGGTTACTCAACAGGTCAACATTCATCATACACAATGATAGGTTGCTAATGTCAACATAATTATTCAAAAGTGAGATCGACCATTAAATAACAAAAGCTCTTCTTTTATTTCCAAATGACAAGTACATGTCGAGCACACTCTTGGATACAAAGCAAAAAGGAAATTATACAAGTTGCAAAGACGGATAGAATTATATCAAAAAGAATGACACAAAGACTCAATGTTGGAAAGCCAACTGGATGTAAAACAAGCTCTATGGCTCATCGGCATTGCCTCGATCGAGATGAGAAGCTTGTAGAAACACCTCATAATGGATGAATTGAAGAGGATATCACTATCATCTTGTCCAACGGAAGCTAGTAATGACTTTGTAGAAAAGTTGAGAAGGGTATGAGAGAGATTGTGAGGATGCATCGGAATTCAAACCCTTTACCATACCTAGTCTCTCAGCACCTTTCGACTCCTCCTATCGCTCAACCGTGGTGGAGGAAATACGAAGGAAATAACCCGACGAAGTCGAACAATAATGTCATGCTCTAACTCCCCCCGTCGAGCACGCGACAAACGTCGCATTATGTCGGTATACGGGTAGCATCACCCCATATATCGGGATAGCACAAAACATTCAATCTATTTAAAAACAACTCAAATATCACCTTAATGACCATCTTTGGTCATCCAATATCAAAAGTATGCATTTTCACACAATTCAAAGATCAATCCGATCCATCCCTATTCATGCACACATGCAAATGGGCCAACCCAGCGATTTCAGAAAATTTTTCCAACATTCTTGTAAATTTACAATCTCAAAATAGTTTAAAATTCACCATTAAGTATCCAAATGTCCCAATTTAAACAATAAAAATTGTAAAAGGAGTTTTTAAACCAAGAAAAATACAAGTTTATTATCATAGAAGTATGGATTCTCAAATACTTGTCTAAAGAAAGCTAAGCAAGTATTTAACAAATCCAATCAAAATAAAATGCACAAAGATTTCCTTCCAAGGATTATTCTACACCAATTCAAAATAAAGTCTTTGTTTCAAATACCGAGCTATGTTCAGCAACTATCTTCTTCAATTTGGCTCCAAAGTATTGTTTTCCGCCTAAGCTTCTTCTGAAAAATTTAGAAGAGAGGAGTAAGTATTTAAAATACCCAGTAAGTGAGAGGTGAAAATGGTTGTGCCAAACAATCATATACAAAATGCATTACCATAATTGAAAACATTGATATAAAATAACTTATCTCAAACCACCATGACTCATATTTACAAATCAAACAATTTATTTTCATTTTTTCACAATTTTGAGATATGCGAAATCATTATCCTACCAATGGCCGATGGTAGGATCCACCAAGGGGTTTTTCATAATTTTCTTAAAATCCCTTTCACCTTGGTGTTGACCCAAATCTCAGTGGGGTGTATCCATGTTATCATGGTGGCTTGAGGAGGCTCTCCAACTCACCAACCACCAAGTCAAATTAAACAGTCTCAACTACGCCGCCACGATGGCCCGGTCTGTGGTAAAATTTAGATTATAGTCGTTTTTTAGCACTATGTTACAAAACTTAGTTTATAAATCAATTCAGACTCAAATTTCAAAGTAGAGCAACAATATAGGTTTCACATGAGTATTTAATTGTAACATGATGCAAATAATTCAATAATTTAGTACAAGAGTCATGAATTTATTCAAATTTTATTTGAGGCACACCATATTCACAAAATATTATAAATCTGTTCAAATTCATTTCAAAATTTAATTTATAAAACATAATTGAAATTAGTTTACTCATTCATATGAAACATAACCATCCACTCACCTTTTGGGAGGGTAACCAATCCCAATTTCAAGCCAACAAAAACTAATCCCTCCTTTGATTCCAGATACTTTAATCTAAGATATTAAACACCAATTCCACTTGTAACCATTTTACAAAACAACTCTTATATTCCCAACCCCTTTCAATTCCACCATATTACAAATGCAAACAAAATTGTACCATTTTCTTTAATTTTCAATTTTATTCTCCTCATACCTATTCTTATACAATACACTTTCCCCCTAAAATACAAGGCTCACACATAATAACAAATATAAATACACACACACACACACACACACACACACACACACACATATATATATGGTTTGTGGAAGTAATATTACATAAGAGACTCTTGAGTACTTAATTTTTTTTTTTAAACAAAGTATCCATATTATAGGATATGATGGAAGTCAATTCTGTAAAGAGAGAGTGAATTGATAGATTAGCCTTGGAACATCATCAAACTGCATTGAATTCTTATGTTTTTAAACAGCATCAAACTATTCGAACAACTTATTTTGCTTCAGGAAGCCAAAAACATCATCAACAAAACTGAATCCCAAAAAAAAAAAAAAGAAACTAATAATGGAGGAGCAAACCCTAGGGAGAACAAATTAACCGAGACCCCATTGCCTTTGCCAAGATAGTACGAACCACAATCAAGAGAATGAAAGTGCTCTTCTCTATATATATATATGTATAGACGCAAGGGCAATTTTCACAGGAACAAAAATACAAATACAAATATTCGAAATTTCAGAGGAAAACTAACCTCAGGTTATCCCACTCCACCAAAACATCTAGATCTAAGGAAAAATCACAGGAACCCCCAAACCCAAGCAAGAGAAAGAAAACAAGTTGTTAAGAATAGTGGTTGTTTACCTTTGCGAATCTCCAACATGGAAGAAACCAAATCGAATGGATCCGTGAAGACTGGCGAACAAGAAATCAAATGGTAAGATGACAGGGGATAAACAAGGCGTGAGAGTGAGTGGGTGAGGGCAAAAGAGTGGATGAGAGGAGGATGTGGGTTTCGGCAAAAAGGAGAGGAAAGTGGGATGAGAATTTGGGGTGGGGGAGAAAGAGAAAATAATAAAAGAAAAAAATAAAAAGGGCATGGGCGAAAGGGATTTTGACTTTTGGGTTTCCTTTTTTTTTTTCTCTTTCTGTTTTTGTTTTGTTTTTTTTTTTTTTATGTTTCGATATTACAACACTCAACCCCCTAAAAAGCAAATTTGTCCTCAAAATTAAAATTAAAATTTATACATAAAAAAGTTATAGGTCTTGCTTCCGTATTGATTCTTTAGTCTCCTAAGTCTGTTTTTCTACTTGGTTGTTTCTCTACAATACTTTTACCATTGGGATTCGTTTATTTCTTAATTGCTTGAGTTGTTAATCTAAGATTTGCACTTATTGCACCTTTAAACTCAAGTCTGGATTCAATTCTGTTGGATGAGTTTAAATTACGTGATAGGGATCTGGCTAATACTTCTTCAATATTGAGACATGGAATATGTCATGAATTTTCTTCAAATCTGGAGGCAACTTCAATCGATAGGCCACATTTCCAATCATTTCAAGGATATTGAATGGCTCAATATACTAAGAATTCAATTTCTCCCATTTCGGGAATCGGATTACACCCTTCCAAAGTGATATTTTCAAGAAAACCATGTTTCTGACCTTGAATTCCAGAGGTCTCCTTCTTTTGTCGGTGTAGCTCTTCTGTCTATCTTGACCTACCTTCATCGTTGCCTAAATCATCTTCACTTTTTCTACGGTTATCTCAATTAGCTCCACACTTTCAATCCTTTGCTCTCCAACTTTATCCTAACATAGTGGAGTTCGACATTTCCTTCTATAGAGAACTTCATAAGGAGGCATCCCATTGCTAGCTTGATAACTGTTGTTATAGGCAAATTCAACTAATGGGAGATGTTTATCCCAACTTCCTTGAAAGTTCATAACACATGCTCTCAGTATATCCTCCATCGTCTGAATTGTATGTTCGGATTGTCCATCGATTGGGAGGATGGAATGCGATGCTGAATTTCGTTTGGTTTCCAATGCCTCTTGTAGCTTAGGCCAGAATCTAGATATGAATTAAGGATCACGATCTGATACAATCGTTATCTAAACCCCGTGGAGTCAGATAATCTCATTAAGATACAATTTGGCTAATCTCTCCAAAGAGTATGCGTTCAATTGGAAGGAAGTGTGTCGACTTAGTGAGCCTGTCAATTATCACCCAAATAGCATTGTGATAGCTCAGAGTACATGGCAATCCTATCATGAAATCTATGGTGATGTGCTCCCATTTCTATTCGGTATAGGCAAGGGTTGAAGTGTTCCAAATAAGCGATGTTCGGCCTTGATTTGTTGACACACAAGGCACGTTGCCACAAATTCAGCTATTTCCTATTTCAATCCTGATTACCAATAAGTTTTCTTGATGGGTTTGTACATCTTAGTGCTTTCGGGATGCATAGCATAAGCCGAAAAGTGTGCCTCTTCAATTATAGCCTTTCGAAACTCATCATTCTTGGGAACACATACTCTTTTCCTGTACATCACCATGTTATCCTCCCGAACATAGAAATCACCACCTTCACCCTTGTGAACCTTTTCCACTGTCTCATTTAGCTCCTCATCAATTGCTTGGAGCTCTTTAATATGGTCCACTAAGGTTGGTTGTACATCGAATCTGACCAAAAGTGTACCATTGTCATCACTGGCCAACTCGACTCCCAATGTATATAGTCTTACTAAACATGAGAGATAAGAACTCCCATGAGTTAAAGAAGAAGAATAGGACTTGCGGCTTAGAGCATACATAGCAACATTTGTCTTGCCTGGGTAATAGTTAATCACCAAGTCATAGTTTTTGATAAGCTCTAACTACCTTCTTTGTCTCAAATTAAGCTCATTCTGAGTGAACAAGTACTTGAGATTCTTGTGGTCATGAAAATTCTGCATATGGCTATATATAAGTAATGCCGTCAAATTTTCAAAGTGAAAATAATTGCGCTAACTCTAGGTCATGGGTAGGGTAATTTAATTCATGTTTCTTCAACTGTCGAGAAGTATAGGCGATAACTCTATCGTCTTGTATTAAAAAACATCCCAACCCTTGTTTACTAGCGTCACTGTAAACCACATAGTCGCTACCACTAATTGGAAGAGCAAGTATTGGAGCCGATGTCGGCCTCATCTTTAGTTCTTGGAAACTCTGCTCAGACTTGACTTGACAATGGAGCTGCAATGCTCAAGAATCCTTCCACAAATCTTTGGTAATACTCTGCCAAACCGAGAAAACTACGCACCTCGGTGACATTCTTAGATTGTTCCCATCTCAGAATTATCTCTACTTTCTTCAGATCAACAAATATCCATTCCCTGGATATAATATGCCCTAAGAAGCCAATTTCCCTTAGATAAATTCACACTTGAAGAACTTGGCATACAGTTGCTTCTCTGGAAGAGTTTATAGCACAATCCAAAGATGTTCAGAGTATTCCTTATTGTTCTTGGAGTACACAAGGATATCATCAATGAATACTATGACGAACTTGTCAAGGTAGGAGTGGAAGACTCGGTTTATGAGGTCCATGAATGCCACAGAAGCATTCATCAAATCAAAGGGTATCACAAAAAATTTATAGTGTCCATATCGTATCCTAAATGCAGTCTTGTGGACATATCATCCTTTATCCTCAATTGATGATAACCCGACCTCAGATCAATTTTTGAAAAGATGCTGGCTCATTCGAGTTGATCAAACAAGTCATCTGTTCTCGGTAAAGGGTATTTGTTCTTAATGGTCACCTTGTTTAGCTACTGGTAGTCGATACACAACCGAAGGGTGCCATTTTTCTTCTTCACAAATAGATTGGAGTACTCCAAGGTGAGGTACTTGGTTGGATAAAACTCTTGTCCAACAACTTCTGAAGTTGGATTTTCAATTCTTTTAAATTCGTAGGTGCCATTTGATAGGGAGGGATTGAAATAGGTGTGGTGTCGGGAATCAAATCGATAACAAACTTGAACTTCTCGAATTGGAGGCAAACCGGTAAGTCATCCGAGAAAACATCCAGAAACTTATTCTTTATTGGAACATTCATCAATTCTGGACTTTACATAGTGGTGTCGATGATGTGGGCTAAGTAAGCCTCACAACCCTTGTATACTAGTTTCTGTGCCTCTAATTTCGAGATTACACACTGGAAGACTCACCATTCACCATAGAATACAAGTGGAGGACATCCCGGGCTACGGAACTCCACTTCCTTGGTGAAACACTCACCGAGGCTTTATGAGGACGCAGCCAATCCATACCCAATATTGCGTCGAAGTTCCCATTTCCAATGGAATCAAGTCCGTTTTAAGAATTTCACCTCATACAGCCTACTTTATAGGCCTTGTACACGGTATCTCTTTTTCAACTGTTCCCCAAATGAGTGATAACTAATAACTCCTTTTCAAGTGGGACCAAAGACTTATTTGAGTGTACGGCAAATTCCGTGCTCAGAAAAGAATTGTTAAACCCCGTATTAATCAATACACAGGTGTCAGTGCCAAAAATTTTCATCATAACTATATACAAACGAAGGATAAAAATTAACTCTGATCTAATCAAACTCAATTGAAATTTAAAGTCTTCCATGCCAAAGAAACTATCATTAATCATCAAAATCATTTTCAATCACCTCAAAGATCAAACAATATCTCTAATATATCTCAAATTCAAAATTATGTAATCATAATCTCAAACCGTTTATATTCAAATGTCTAAGTCACCAAGTTCAAGTTCTAAGGAATTTACACGTGACTATGTTGGGGCTTTGGGCGTCTTTATTTGTCATTGCGTAAATTCCGGTTTGAGCCCCGGCGTGGACACCGGGTTGGAGTAGCTACCGTGTTGCCCCTGCCTCCCGTCCGTGGAGTGACATTTGGAGGTGGAGCAGGAACGTTGGTTTGGCTGCCCCTAAATCCACTAGGATGGTCTTGACTTGCTTGGCTTCCTTGTCCCACTCGGACAAATATTACGAAATGACCCTCCTTTCCGGAGGAACCACCTCTTGGGTGCTTGGCAAACCCCAGCATGAAATTTTCCATAGTTTCTATACTTGTCCTTCCTATTTCCCGTTAATTTGCTTCTCGAGGATGCATTAGGAGTAGGGTTCCCAAAATGAGACATGCGTTGGCCATGAGGAATGCCAACTAATGCGGTGACAGAAGCTGCAGCATAGGAGCCTGTGCTCCTACTTTGCTTTGAACCTTGGCCCGATATATGCTCGGACTTCCTTTTCTTCTTCTATCCTTCCCATATTCTTCCCTTTTCCTCGACCATGTTCTCGGCCCTTAAGGTCAATTCCAAGACATCTTTGTATGTGTGGGTCGTGGTCACAAACATCTTCTCTCTGATAGTCAAATTCAGTCCTTCCTCAAACTTAAATCGTAGATACTCCTGAGATCACTAGTTCAGAGAACAAATGAGGATAGTCTCCTCAACTGTTTCATATTTTGTCACCGACTTGTTACTCATGGCGGAGGTGAAGGAACCCCTTTCTTTAAGTTTTGGTGAACCAGAATAGTATTTTTCATCGAACTCCTAAAGAATTCATTCCAAGAGATAGGTGTTGTCGATCCCTCCTTAAGACTATCCCACCATGATTGAGTATCCCTCAACGTAATCCTTTATGGCTACCAAGAGTTTTAATTTATCATCCAACTTCATGTCGGATACGCTTCCAACCGATTTATCCGCTTTCTTGCTACCATAGCATCACTTGTCCCCGTAAAGGTGACACATCCGTTGTCGGGCTTCTTTAATCAACTGGGGACAATCCGAAGGCTCTACGGGTAATGGGAGTAGCCACCCAAGTGGGAGGAGCAACGGTTCTACCGCAGGAGCAGGTGGAATGGTTGGCCTTGGTGAAGAAGGAATTGGTCTTGAGGCAGACTTGAAGACGAGTGCCATAAGTATTCCCACTACTCGATCCATTGTCCGGAGAGCATAGAGTCGTGGGTGAGGAATCCTGGCCGAGGGTGTCAGGTGAGTAAGTGAGGCCGGAGGAGAAGTCGAAGTATTTGAGGACGATTTATCCTCGTGGCTCCAAGGATGAATCTCGCTAACATTCCTCATCCTTGGCTTAGGAGGCATGATTCCTATAAAAGAGATACTATCATTAGCTTACTAAATTCGGCAAGGGGTTAGGTATTTAACCCCATTATAATATATTATGATTCCAAAACTCAAGAATCCATGAAGATTTTGTACATCTTTTGAAAAATATTTTAAACTCCAAAATTTCAAAAAGAAAAATATTTTAAAAACTTTTAGAGAATTTTTTAGGACATTTGGAAACATTTTAAAACTTTAAACATTTAAAATCATGGGTCTAAGCTCTGATACTAATAGAATTGTCATGCCTCGACTCTTCCGCCGAGCAATGACAACCGTTGTGTATCTCGAGATACATGTAACATCTTCACATATAGCGGGATAGCACAAGACATTCAACCTAATTAAAAAATAACTCAAATATCCCCTAATGACCATTCTAGGTCATCTAGCATCAAAGGCAAATATTTTCACAAATTCAAAGATCAATCCCACCTATCCTCGTTCATGCACGCATGCCAATCAACCTCGCCATTCCAAAATTTTTTCCAACATTCTCATAAATTTACAATCTTAAAATAAAATTCACCATGAAGTGTTCAAATGTCCCAATTTAAACAACAAAATTGTAAAATGAGTTTTTAAACCAAGAAAATACAAGTTAATATATCATAGAGTATGGATTTCTCAAATACTTGCCTAAAGAAGGCTAAGCAAATAATTAACAAATCCAATCAAAAATAAAATGTACAAAGATTTCCTTCCAAGGATCATTCCCTATACCAATTCAAAATAAAGTCTTCATTTCAAATACCTAGCACATATTAAGAATTATTTTCTCAATTTGGCTCAAAAGTATTAACTTCCGCCTAAGGTTCCTCTTAATAATTTAGAAGAGATAATGAATATTTAAAATACCCAAGTGAGTGGAGTATAATGACATGCAACACATAAATGAGGGGTGAAAATGATTGTGCAAAAAATTATATGACAAAATGCATTACCATAATTAAAAACATTGGTATAAAACGGATTATCTCAAACCACCATGACTCATATATACAAATCAAACAATTTACATTTATTTTCCACAATTTTGAGATATACAAAATCATTATCCTACCGATACGTTGGTAGGACCACTAAGGGTTTTTCATAATTTTCTTAAAATCTCATTCACCTTGGCGTTGGCCCGGAGTTCTATGGGGTGTATCCAACATTATCATGATGGCTTGAGGATGCTCTCCAACCCACCTACCACTACGTCAAATTAAATGGCCTCAACTATTGCCCTGATGGCCCGGTCCATGGCAAGACTTAGATTATAGATTTTCAGCACCATGGTATCAAACCCACTTATAAATCAATTAAGGCTCAAATTTCAAAGTAGAGCAACAATATAGGTTCACATGAATATTCAATTGTAACATGATGCAAATTATTCAATAATTTAGTCCAAGAGTCATGAATTTATTTAAATTTTATTTAAGGCACATACATATTCACAAAATATTATAAATTTGTTCAAATTCATTTCAAAATTTAATTTATAAAATATAATTGAAATTAGCTTTCTCATTCATATGGAACATAACTGTCCACTCACCTTTTGAGAGGGTAACCAATCCTAATTTCAAGCCAACAAAAACCAATCCCTTCTTTGATTCCGAATACTTTAACCTAAGATAATAAACAACCAATCCACTTGTAATCATTTTACAAAACAACTCTTAGATACCAAATTACAAGTGCAAACAAAATTGTACCATTTTCTTCAATTTTCAATTTTATTCTCCTCATAACTATTCTTATAGAAATACACTTTCCCTAAAATACAAGGCTCACACATAATAACAAATATAAATAACACACACACACACACACACACATATATATGGTTTGTGGAAGTAATATACATAAGAGACTCTTGAGTACTTAATTTTTTTTTGAACAAAGTATCCACAATATAAAGGGATACTGGATGGAAGTCAATCTCAAGAAAGAGAGTGAATCGATAGATCAACCTTGGAACATCATCAAACTGCATTGAATTCTTATGTTTTTAAACAACAAGAAACTATTCTAACAACTTATTTTGCTATAGGAAGCCAAAACATCATCAACAAAACCGAATCCCAAAAAAAAGAACAGATAATATAGGAGCAAACCCTAGGGAGAACAATTAACCAAGACTCCATTGCCTTTGCCAGGAAGACGAACCACAATCAAGAGAATAAAAGCGCTTCTTCTCTATATATATGTATAGACACAAGTGGAATTTTCATAGGAACAAAAATACAAATTCAAATATCCAAATTTCGGAGGAAAACCCACCGTGTTATCCCACTCCACCAAAACATCTAGATCTAAGGAAAAATCGTAGAGAACCCCCAAACCCAAGCAAGAGAAAGAAAACAAGTTGTTAAGAATAGTGGTGGGTTACCTTTGTTGTCACGCCGATCCTCAGACTCTAGCATGACAACTCTAAGTTGACTTTGACACGCGTAACCTCCCCCATATAGCCGAGACTCCGTAAGGCTATATACTCAACAATAAAACTTTCAATACTCAAATCCATCAAAATAAGAAATTTATAAAACAATACATGCAAAGGACCCATCCCGTCCATTCTATACACAAGCATGTATCGGCAAAACATTTGGGAAGGGGTTCCCCGTACACGCACGATGCAATGTGTAACACCGATCACGAACCGTATCCGTACTAGTGTATTTTTATTCTTAAAATATATAGATATATATAATATTCCTCATTTTATATATAAAAAATATTTATTTATATTGATTTTTGATTTTGGGGTATTAAATTTAAAATTTTGGTATATTTTAAGTTGTCAAGTTTGCGAGTCATAATAAACCTCATTTTTATGAAATTCGCATTCTAGTGAAATGTGAGTGTGAAATTATATATATATATATATGACTTATTTGTAAAAAAAAAAAAAAAGGGATATGCTATATTTTGGAGTGAAACCAACACTTTATTGCAATTAGGGTTAGAAAACCCCAACATCAGTTCCCCTCTTCTTCACACCTCTCTTGAATCTCTCTCCCCTCTCGATTTCTCACCGTCGCGCTCTCTCCATCTCTTCCGCCTCTCTCTTTGCCTTCCACCGTCACCGTAGCCACCGCACACCACCCACCATCGTCACTCTCTCACTCTCTGTTTCTCATCCTCCGTTTCTCTCATTTCTCCCTCGATCGATTTCTCCACTCTCGGTTCTTCCTCTCTTTGTTCTCTCTTCGATCGATCTCTCCTACTCTTTCTACCTCTACTCTCGCTTCCCACGCGAACAAGAGAGCTTTCGCTCTCTCCCTCTCC
Source organism: Dillenia turbinata (assembly GCA_037126225.1). Taxonomy (NCBI): domain Eukaryota; kingdom Viridiplantae; phylum Streptophyta; class Magnoliopsida; order Dilleniales; family Dilleniaceae; genus Dillenia; species Dillenia turbinata. The sequence continues at coordinate 2,514,988 of JBAMMX010000012.1, read as the reverse complement.
TTTCGTGCGCGACAGCCCTTCTCCCTTGCTCACTCGTTCACGCACTCATTTTCTCCTGCTCGAACTCTCCGCGCTGCTTTCCCGCCGAGCGCTCTACAACTTTGCAGAAGCCCCAAACCGAGAGAACAAGAAGCCTCAGAAACCCTAGGTCGCGAATCTTCTGCCAGAGGTAAGGATGAATTAATTCTAGAGTTTTGATATTCTTAGTAATTAGGCTAAATGTTTGAACCTTGCTTCAATTCTGGACCATTGTAGGATTCCGACTGAGTTGTCGGGGTATAGACATTAGGGTTGTGAGCTCAGAAACCCTAGGTGAGGTAAAATACTAATTACTTCTATAAATTGGATGAAGTTAGGGTACCTTAGGGTAAGGAGTAAGTATGTGGTAAAATGTATGTTAGCTTCGAATAGAATGCATTTTCTGAAATATATATGTGTGATTGTTAAGGTTAAGTTTAGCATTTAAAACGATTGGACTGTTCGATATGAAAGAACCATGTCAAAGGATGATATAATCTTATTGGATTAACTAGAATAATTTTCCCTGAGAGTGTATTCATAAATTGAAGAATTAAAGTTTGTACAAGATTAGGGAAAATAGATAAACCCTAAAAATATTTGGAACTTTATGACGAAATTATGATTTTGTATTAGGAAAAATCAATTGAGGATCGAAGTGAAGAATTCATTTGGATTGAATTGTGAAAATAGGGAGGATACCCTCCTAAAGTGACCGGGACTCTAATCTCATACATGAGAAACGGAAACTCTGATTTTTATAGTGTTCTAAACAAAACATGCTTTTGATATGCATTGACTTGACGTAGACACCAAATTTCAAATTTGATTTGTGGACTATTTGTCACGCCCGAACCGGGAATCATGAACACGCCTCATGCCTGGATACCTGGCATTTCTGCTGCAAAATCGGTAAACCTCCCCATAATTTGGAGGTCTCCTATGTACAATTAAACTCAGAATCAGTATAAATGAAAAACATCCTGAGAATAAATCACATGGCCATCCCGACCTCTCCAAACAATCCATCAAATCTCACAACCGACATCCATAAAACGAAAGGCTAATAAATCAACAATAGTTCTAGCGACAGACCTCTACCTGTCATGCCTAACTAGGGACGCACGAAATGCCACAAGCGAGCCTAAATTAATATAAATATATTACAAATTCTTAAGTTAATACTTTAAATAGTTACAAATGCCTCAATGCAAGTGAAATATGAGAGTTTTTGCAAAAAAAGTCTAAAAATTATACAAACCATCCATACATACGTACACGGTCAATAATTTTTACCTCAATATCAAGACCACTAGTGGGTCAATAAAGTAACACGAATTTATATTTTCGATAAAACTTCAATCTCACCGTCTCAATACAATTCCACCAACAATCCATCATACCTCTGAGTCAAATGTGTCGCTCGAACCATAATCCGGTCTGGGAGGGGAAAAGGAGGGATGAGTACTCGGGAAGAATACTCATGAGTGAGTGGGTCAATGTAATCGTGTAATATGGGTGGAACCGGAGTGTCAAAGCATAAGTATACAAATCATATTTCAAATCATCATGCTTTTCTAATACAAATAATATATTATTAACACGATCAAAAACAAATATGCATCCAACATAACTGGTATCAAAATCATAGAGCCGCCACCTAAAATGTCCCGCAGAGGTCTACCACAACCTATGACAGGCGACTGGGGCTAAGAGGTGATTTTATTTAAAGTGTTTTCTACCGGCAGGTTGGCGAATGACCTCGTCTAGTGGTAGACTTGGATAGCATCCAAATCCTCCCCTTTCGGGTTCAACTCATCTAGTACCGTGTCGTAAATATAATGTCGACAACTCGGGGATACTCCAAACCTTAGGCATATCCGGACGCCACCTAAGCGCCTTCACGTGACCTTCGGAGCTACTTGAACAATACATACCAAAGCCCTCAAGGCCAAAATCATCATATCAAACATGTGCCGTAAATCAAAGTTCACAAACCAAATGCAACAATATAGCATAAAATGACACATTTTTACATTTCAACCACATGGATGCATATTTTCATAATTCAACAAATTTTTGGACACTCCATCGGTTCACAAAATCATTTCCAAAACCAGTTAAAATATTTCAAGCACACGACAAATCATGCTCATTTATCAAACTGCTATAAATTAGAGTTAACATATTAAACGAAACATAAAATAAATTCCCACTAATGGTACAGGAGAGTCAATCACCCTTACCAACGCACAACTGTCGAAAACCGTGGCACCCCTCGATCGACCTCCAAATCAAGTCAATACAATTATAACACATCACATAGTTCACACCTCAACCTCAATTATATCTATATACATTTACAACATCACACTGCTCACTCCTATAACACACTTGCATATACTCACAATTCAATCAAATGAAATCTTTACCTCGATCCTCGATTGACCTTTTCTAATACAAATTATAATTATGTTATCAAATTTCCATTTTCTCTAATTTTTGTACAAACCTCAATTGCATAATTCACGAATACATCTTCAATAAATGTCACCAATTGTATTTTATTTATAAATAAGTAACACATTGAAAATCAAGTCTAATGAAACCCTGAAATCATTCAACATCGAATTTACCATAAAATGATAAATCTTCTCCCCAAATAGAAAATCTTTGAAAAATCATAAACTTCTCTCGATTCTCATCCGAACGTTTCAAAGTATATGTGATTTTCAACGTAAGGAAGTCTATTTTCATAATACGAAGATGATATTTGACCTACCTATAGCGAACTAACCTATAATGAAAAAGAAAACGTATCAACCCTTAAGTCAAAATCCCGGATTTCCAACTATTCTCATACACTAACTTAAATTAAACTTCAAGCAAGAGAACTACTTCTAATTAACTCAACATGATTTTATCATCCTTATCAACCCAAATTCGTATAGGAATCCTATACTTATCCTAAATAATCATATATACGTCTGCACAACATATTTTAAAATCAACCCAATATACATCCCTTAAACACATACAATACTTTTATTCTAAATTTACTCCCAAAATTAAATCAAGCAAATTAAATGAACTGGAGAACCCTCAACTAGGGTTCCTGACTCACCACCTAGCTGCTCGCTATTTGGTCCGGGCCTGAAACCCGTAACGCTTCCAGAAATTTTAAGCGAATGTCAAAACAATTAAAACCAATCTACTAAGAATATTCAAAACCCTAAAGTATTACTTGAATATCATCCTTACCAATGAGGATGATGATGAAGATTTGGCCTAAGGTTTCCAAAGGTCTAATGACCACGGTTTGGGTTGTCGGAGAGGAAAGTGCTCACAGCCATGACATGAAAAGTAAGCCAGAGAAATGGAGAGAAAGTTCAACACACGCATAAGACGGAGAGGGGTGAGAAACCCCGCTATGCTGGAAAGAAAGGAAGGGAAGAGAAGAATGAGTCATGTGGTGGTCGAGGAAAACACACCTGATGCTTAGATAGAGAAACAGAGAGTGAGGGCGAAATAGAAAGAGAGAAGACAAAGCTAGGGTTACGATACCGAGGAGAAAAAGGGAAAAGAGAGACCGGGGGAGAGAAGCGACCGGGTGAATAGAGAGAGGATGTAGAGTGATGGCGAGAGAGAGAGGAAGTGATCGAAGACGGTAAGCGGCGAAGATGGGTGGATCGTGAACCGTCCGCTGGTGGGAGGGAGCGGGAGATCGAAGCCTCGGGTGAGAGAGAGATCGAGGGAAAGCTAGAGAGAATAGAGATGGAGAGGAGAAAGAAAGATCGGGAAGGGATGACAGGCTGGCTAGGTGGAGGAGGGTGGCGCAGAGGCAACTAGAGGTGGCGGTGACAAGGGCGGAGGAAGGCGGGAGCGGGGGAAGAGAAAGTCAAGCTAGAGAAAAGGGAGAGAGAGAGTAGAAGGAGGGATTAGGGCTTTTAGCCCTAATCCTTAATCGAGGAAAACACAACCATTTTGCTACGATTGCAGAACCCTCCTTTTTTTAATAAAAATGAATAAATAATAATAATAATAATAATAATAATAATAACAATAATAATAATAATAAGGACAAACAAATTTCTCTAATAAATATATATACGAGAAATATTTTATTTAATTCCCGAATGCAAAAATATAATAGGGACGGACACCGTGTAAGAAGGTGTTACACTATTGGAGTGTCGTGAATTGACGCTTAGTGACTGCGCATCCATAAGTCGAAATGATTTGATGAAAAGTACCCAGACACGGATTGAAAATGTTTTGATAAACTATGTGGGCCGGATGTCTACTTGTGATGGGACGACATGACGAGACGATATTTCTCGATGGGATTCCGTAGTTACGAAAGGCGTAGGTAGAGGTACGGGCTGCTCCGGATACGCTAGGTAGGAGGTACCCGAAAATGGCATAGGCTATGGATCGGCCTAATGAACCCATATAGGGGAGGACGTGTTTGACGCCACTATTTAGCACCAAGGGTCCTATACATGATTCCAATCTGTAGAGCTAGGCTCAAACACGACGATGCTCATGGCCAATGTCATGATAGAGAGCTTCTGAACATTATGCAGAACAAACCCCCGAGCGTACCGTTCTTGGTCATGGTCAACTTTTGCCGGATCATTTTCTACCGCTGGAAATATAATAATTGATTTTGAATGGAAGTATATATATAGATATCGTATGATTGGATTAATGATTTCAACTTATTGAACATACCATATTTTATCAGGCAAAACGTGAATTATTGATCACGAATAATCTTGCTTGACATCTCCAATGGTTCACCCACACTATTTATGCTTAAGATTAATCCTCACTCACCGGGGTATCTTCCTTGATACTCACCCCTCTCCTTTCCTTCCCTCGGATAGTAGTTATTGAGATAGAGTGATATATCAAGATATAGAGGTCTTTGGTAATGTATTGGTGGATTTGGGTATTCACGATGGTGAGATCTTAAATTTAAATCGAAATATGAAACCGGATTTTCAACCAAACTCTGTGGAGGTCTTGATATTGAGGTCCAAGGTTGACCATGTACATTTTACATGAGACGACTGCAATAAATTATGGAGATTTATTTGTGGGATTCTCATATTTATCGCTGGCACTTTGCATTGATGGACTGTAGCTACTTAAAATTTTAATTTGGGAATTTGTTACACAATGTAAAAAATGAAATTGTCCAGAAGTGCTGATCATGCTCTGCTGGGCAAGACAAGAGATGTCTGTGGGCTAGAATTGTTAAGGCTTATGATAGCCATAGCTGTTGCTTTAGTTATCCACTGTATTGGTTGGTATTATTTAACGTATTATCAAGTTGTGTATTTTAACACCTGTATTATTTGGCTGCAAGATACACTTTTTACAGTTGATTTGTACAAGGGATATTCCTCACAACAGTGGGGGAGGTTCTATCCGATTTTCTAAAATACAAATGTATTCAGGACAATGCATGCCGTTTCACGCATCTTGCTCAGTTATGTGACAATGGTGGCTGGTCCTACCATCCAGAATTTTCAATACAATAAAAGCATCTAAAATAAAAGAAGTCCCAAATAATAGTCACAGGATTTTGGCCAATACTATTGAAGAAAACAAGCTGAATATTAATAAAGTCCAAACGGTGGTGAGATGTAATTTCTGCTAATCTAAAGTAAATATCAAATTGGGGATTTCACCCAGAAATGTCCAAAGACAAGATAAAACATTTCAAAACAGCTCAATCAAACAAATGAAGTCTCAAATTATAA